>PVJC01000492.1:0-123595 GCA_004026665.1 Murina feae
GGGCCCCTAGTTGTATTATAATCAGAGTTCTTTTTGTGATTTCTTATGTGGGCAGTTTTAAAAATGACTCATTGGTGCTTGAAAAAAATATATATTCTCCAATTGCTCTGTACAGGACTCTATAAATGCTCATATTTAAGCTCCTTAATTGTATTGTTCAAATTCTCTATACCATCACACTATCACTTTTATTAATCTTTTTCATCTACAAGTTTGAATGAGAGCATTAACTTCCCTACTATGTTTATATTTGTTGATGTTTTGGGGTAATTTGGCCAAAGTTATCTGAATATAATTTAAAACTTTTATTTGGCCACGTAATAGTCCCAGTTTATTTTATTATTTTGGTAAAAAAGATTTTGTAATATATTACGATTACTACATCATGTCTTTTAAACATTTGAATTTGCCTTTTTTCTTTATTATTTGTTTTCAATCTTTCTAGATGTGTTCATGTTTTTTTTCAATATATATTTATGCACTTATATATGCACACACAAATATACATACCCAATTTAATTAATTTTATATACGATAGTATAATTTGGTATAGAATTGTAGAAAAATAATATTTTCTTTTGCTACATTGAAGAAAATACTCCATTGCCTTTTCTTTATTCCATTGCCTTCTTATGTATTCTGTTGCTGATGAGAAAGAAGTCTGTTTAACTAAACTGACCTCTTTTTTTTTTTTTTAACTATTCTCTCTTATTTTGTTTGGTTGCTTTTAAGATTTGTTTCTTTTGGTGTTCTTTCGTTCCACTACAAGGTAGCTTTGAGCAAATTCACTTTTAGTTACTTTGCTTGGATCTTTTGCTTTTAAATCCTTAAGACTTTCTTATCCATTATCCCTTGAACATGTCTTCTTCCCATTTTACATACTCCCTTTTTCTGAAATTCCTAATAGATCTATTTTAGAATTGTCATTTTATATTATTCAGGGTTCTTCAGAAAGCCACAACTAAATACGTGCATGTGGGTGTGCATCCACTAGCCCTTCAATTATCTAAAAGACAGCTTTCATATCTGCTTCAAGTCTCCCCCAGGAAATAGCTCCAGTTCTTCGAAAATAAAATCTCATATGCCAACTGTCTTCAAAACAAAAGTCTCAAGTGCCACATGGGCAATTTTCAATAAATCTTTTTCACTGAAATGGTAAACAGTAAATTATTTTCTGCTTTATCTTTTGTGTTCCTGCACCATTCAAACATATCTGCTTCAAAGCATGTAACTTTGTAATGTGATTCTTGTTTTATACACCTTCATCTACCCCTAGACTTGCCACCTTAAATGTAGGAGTTATACCTGGACCTTGTTGCTTTGAATTTACAAATTATAAGAAGCTTTAATATTACTAGATCATGAAGCAACTAATTATCAGTGGGCTTGAAACTGAACTAGTATTTGCATGAATAGAACAAGTGAGACATGGTTCAGCAGCTGCTATTATTTACAGAAACAAAAGGGGCCTTAGAGATCTTAGTTGACAAAGTCCCAATGAGTCAATAATATGTTGTTCTCTTTTAAACAACATGCCTCTTTGAGTGCAGAGAAAAGTCTTATTTTTCTTTCTATTACCAATACTAGCACATCAATCGGAACAGTAACGATGTGTTGTATAAGTGTATGGCAATATTAACAAAAGAGGAGATGTTAACATGATACATATCATACAGGAAGGGGAAAAAAGCAAAGACACAGGGATTTTCAGTTACCTAAAGAGCTGTTGGAAGCAGGATGGATAAGGACTTTTTTGTGCAAGTCAAGAAGAGAATGATGTCTACTTGGTAAAAGTTACAGGCAAATCAATTTGATCCCAAAAGAACACATTTATGACAGTTTTAACTACATAAGAAAGGAATGCTCTATTATTATAGCATGGAAAAGACTGAAACACAACTTATTAGAAGTGTTGTTGAAGGAATTTATATGAACCATAAACGTTTTTGAGCAAGATGACTGTCCAGGGTCTTACCAAACTGAGGATTTGGTATGTTTCCTGGTCAAGACATGTACATATAATTCTAATGTCACCTGTATTGCCCTTTATTTTTTATATAACTTTCTCACACTATTGAATTGAATTGAAATTGCAGTGATGTTTTGATGGCCAAAGTTTTTAGATACCCAAATATTAAATTTGACATATATTCTTAGAGCCTTATTTTTTTTTTTGAGATTTGTATCATTATTTTAAATTCCTGAGAACTTTAAAAATTTCAGGTTTACTATGCAGCGCGTTATCTATGTCTATCCACATTCTTGTGCCACACCCAATCTCTGTGATTTTTATCCTTATATGATTCATTGACAGAAACATTGATCTTTAGAACATATATTAAGAAATTCCCACTAGGTGAATTCAGCTTTATTAAGATTTTATTCTTTTCTCTCCATTCTGTCACCAATGGTATCATGGTATATATTCACCAGTGTTTTGGTATCATTCATCTATGCTACATATACTCATTCTTCTAATCAACAATTTTGTAAGGAGGTCAGAAAAACACAAGTTAAGTTTGACATAACCTGGTTTTTAGTGACCCTATCCTAGCTCGTACCTACCTATCCTACCCCACTTTCTGTTCTTACAATTAAGCTAGTCATTTGCCTGTAATAGTCTTTAAGAATTGGTAACAAGCCCTAGAGTAGATGGTTTGGGATCTCCTTTTATTTCTTTCTTTCTTCTTCTTCTTCTTCTTCTTTTTTTTTAATTGGGGCCCATTTTTCTCATCTCTAGTCTTCTGGTTCATTATCTTTGATTTTTCAAAAATCTCAAATCAGTTTCATACTTTTATTAGCAGTCATTGAAGTATATTTCATCTGGCCAAGGACAACTGAACTAAAGTTAGTTAAATGTTCTCATTATTTCTATGTGTTTTGAGCTAATCATTTCCAGTTTGAAGTCTTTCTCCATTACACAAATGACAATTTCAAAATAGAAAAAAAAGTGGTTCTATTCTTTCCTGTTTGTCTGAGCCTACCTGTTATTTATTCTTTCCCTTAATTTGAATAAAATGAATATATAACTTTTTATCTTTAGGCATTTCCCCACAGTTTCTCTAGTTCTAATTTTAAGACTTCCAAAACACTATTCTTAGAGATTTGTGGCATTTTTTCTTTTGGTATTTTTTTTTATCATGTACTAATCTTAGATATTTTTTTATAAAAAAAAGTGCTGCTTCTACTCATGAGGAATGATGTCCAATTTGCATTTATACCCTCAGAGCTAGTTAAAAACAGCAGCAACAACAACGAAGAATAAGGAATTGTGTTAGATTCAGTATTTATTTACACAAATCCAGCATTTAGCCAATGTCCTTTTAAATGGAACAGGGAATCACTTTGCAGACCTGGATTAATAATTAATGTCACACACGTGTTCCTTGCTCACCTTCTCTGGATTACGATTATTATGAAGAGCTGAAGTTAGTACAGCGAGGAGCAAGGCAATAAATTTACTTTGTCCCACTATATTTTGAAGCAAAACCCTTATATATTACTGCAACATTAAAAAACATTGGTCATATTACCTTTATAGTCATACCCAATTGCAAATAAAATGAGTTGTTCGGGGGCACAAATCAGTGTTCAAGAAGTAGATAGTGAACCTCTAATAAGTTCAAGGCAGTTTCTAGCCATGTGAGAAATTTATGGAGATAGAAATTCATGGATATAAAAGTCCTAGTGAGTTAACCACACCTGGAGATAATAATAAGCCATCCAACATCTTTGTTCCATGTAATCTCAAAGACTAAATGTACTTGCCTTCTAAAATGCATCTGTCCGAGTAATTAGCATGTGATTGGTAAACAGAAAGAGGCCTATTCAGGACTCAGAATAAATGAGAAATTGATATTGGATAATAGTCCCAGGTATGTTTCCAAAGAATGTTAGTAGTTTGTTTATAGTAGTGTATATATAGCAAACAACTCATTTTGGGCAATAGCACCTACTCTCTGCATCTGTGATTGCAAATAACAAACATTGAAAATGACACAGGCTATGAAAAGGCTAGTAATAATAGGAGGCCCACTGCTATGTTGAGGCACAGCCACAGAGCAAGTGATTGCATAAGATCATCTATTCAGCCCCTAATGAGCTGCAGTTAGCACTCTGTTCAAAACCTACCACTAGTCACCAATTATGTTTACAATTAGCAGTTCCAGTCCATAGTGACTTCGCTGGAGAGTGGGTACATGTGCAGAATTGTGGTGAATGGATCACAATATGGCTCTCATGCCCTCAAAATACAGACTCCGGGAAACCCTGCAGCACTGTTAGATTTGTGCTGGAAGAAAGAGAAAGAAAAGAGGAAGAGAAAACAGCATGGCAAAGAGGAGGGAAAGCAGGGTAGGGTTGGAGAGGAGGTTGTGTACTGCCTTTGCTGTACCTAACAGGAAATTACAGCAAATCCTAAAGGCTTGGCCCATGACTAAAGACACATTTGTTCCCAACCATTAAACCTGGCTTGCTCACCAGAAGGATTTTACAGTCCCTTTGACCATGTTGAAAATGTGAGGATAGAGATAATCCCTTTCACTCCTGTTTTTGTTGGTCTGCAAAACTGTTTGAGAGATTGAACCCTGAGCATTTGTCAGTGAAGTCTAATGCGCAGTTTGCTCTCTTTCGATGGGTATTCAGCAGACTTTCCGTCTATAAAAATTCGACTGAGTCGTTGCCCATTTTCGCATCTGTGGGGGCTGGGCAGCTCAGCATTATTTGAGAGATGCCAGCTGTTGCTATTACAAACAGCATTCAATGGTTCGTTTATCTGAATATGTGTTGTTACTCTGCAAGGTCTCGGGAAAGGAGCCTTTGCTAGGATGGTGATGCATTTCTTGTTTTAATGGAGCTCTTAAATATCATTTTTAAAAAGGAGAGCTCTCTGAGTGACAGGAAGCATTTCTTATATACACACTGACGTCAGCAGCTGATGTATACATGAAAACCCCTTCTTTATCCACAACACTACCAAAAACATATATATCGTTGAAACAGCAAGTATCTATAACACTGAATATTACTCAGGGTATGTATGAAAAAGCAATAACTATGTTCATAATTTTTAAAAAAAATTTTTTTTATTTATTTTAGGAAAGGAGAGGTAGAGAGAGATAGAAACATCAATGATGAAAGAGAATCATTGATTCACTGCCTCCAGCACACCCACACTAGGGATCCAGCCCACAACCCAGGCATGTGGCCTGATCAGGAATATAACCTGGTTTATAGGTCAACGCTCAACCACTGAGCTACGCTGGCTGGGCTACATTCATAAATTTGATTGTGATTCACATGTTCAATTATCAGAAGGCTGAAAATGTTGAACTGAATTTGCACAGCTGATTTAAAGTATAGAAATTTTATTAAAGTCCTTTGGTGTGTTTTAATGAGCAGATTATAATTTTCTGACCTCATGAGTGTGTTAGCATTTCACACACATGCTTTACACAGCAGGGCCCTGCGGTCAGCAGCAGTTACAATTAACGTAATACAAGAAGTCAAACTCTAGAGTTTAAGTCAATAAATTATTTTATAAATTCCAAACATATAAATAGATCTCTAATTCATAAAGTAACAAATTCTTCTCTCCTATATTGGACTCTAGCTATTGTTAGATAATTGAGTCTAACATCTGCATTTCTAAGTATACTTAGAAATTTGGTTTAAAGAACCATTTAAAAGTCTCAAGAATACGGAACTACTTTTTAGCAGGATGGTTGTGATGTCTTTTTTACTGTAAGTGAAGACTTTAGATGAAATCATTTAAATATCAAGAACATGGTAGCAGAAAGAAAAAGGAAAACGGCGTTTCTATTATCAATAAAAACAATTGTCTAAAGAAAAGCTAGAGATGGAGAAAAAGGTGGAAGACTGCATGGGGCTAAGGGCCAAGCAAGGAGTTTGATGATAAGAGATGCATAGTTAGTAGAAGCCAGAATTATTAAGGATGTGCTGAAAGGGAACATATAGCTATCTATCTAAAGGGCTGGAAAATGCACTAACAGAGGGAACAAGCAGTTTTAATTTGAACCAAAGTGTTAGAAGCAAGTTTTAAGATATAAGGAAAAACATGGGGATGTTATGGTATAATAAAAACTACTAATTTGAAATGAAGAGAAACCTGCTGAATAAGTAAAAATCTAAATTGCAAAATATATAAAATAATTAACATTTATATAATAACATATTTCCAGGTATTATCCTACTAGATCCACTTGAGGGATTTGGGTGAGTCATTCTACAAAGTCTCAGATAGGGGAGGGAGTATCAGTACAGATTATTTTCCACCCTTGACCAGTGCTTACCTATTGCACAGCCCATTTTAAACCCTATGATTTCAAAATCCTCCCTTACATTGAGTGAACATCAGGATGAGGATACCAACCCAAAATACAAAGTCATTGGCATAAAAAAATCTATCTTACAATCTAATTAAAAAGACAAAAAAGTAACTGGAATTTACTGATGTTGCAATAGACAAAAATATGCAGGCAGTGCTACTGGGTTACAAAGGAGGATATTTATTTATGTGAGCCTGAGCTGAGGTGGAGAAGACATAATAAGAAGAGATTTCCTTGGAATAGTAATATGTCAACTGAGTTTTTAAGGATGTGTAGGATTTAACCCAGTAAAAGTAGTAGGAATGGGTATTGCAAGCAAAGATAACAATTTATTCAGAGGCCTAGAGACTTGAGGGAAACTGGTGTGATTAGGAAGGATACAAAATTCACTATCCTATATAATGAAAGCCTAATATGCTAAGTCTGATCCTCCAGTTGGCCATTCAACCAATCAAAGTGTAATATGCTAATGATATGCTAAAGTCACTCAACCACTCTATGTTTTGCACTGACTACCAGGGGGCAGAGGCTGTGACTGGTAGGTTAGCTTGCTGCTGGGGTCCTTCCCTGGCTAGCCAACCTCCCACATCTCTCCCTGGCCCCTATCATGCACCAGTGGGGTCCCTCGGCCTGGCCTGTGCCCTCTTGAAATCCAGGCTGAGGGACACCACCCCCCCTGAGTGCATGAATTTCATGCACTGGGTCTCTAGTAACTCAGTAAGGAAGCCAGTTTTTCTCTTCCTCTTTGAATCCTTTCCTATTTTCACAAAATATTTATTATGCTTCTTCTGTGTATCAGTTTGGTCTCTTCCCTTAAGACAGTTGAGAAAATGTGGTGATGTGGAAGCAACAGGAAAATATGCCTTTGATATTTAATTTCAGAGTGGACACACTATTAGGCATATTCCAAGCACTAGGAACTTGGTCAGCTCTACTGAAAAGGAGCAAGTTCTTAAATTGTCTTCATTTCTTCACTATAATTCAGTCTACAGAATTCCCTTCACCTACCTTTCCACTCCACACACTTTGCTAATCTCTTGTTGCTAGACTCATGGAGAAAATAGTTCCTTTTAAAATGAGGCATCCATAAATGACACTAGCCATAATAAGATCAGCAACTAACTGGAGAACAAAGAAATAATTTACTTATAATTCTGTTCAGTATTTGCCTCTTTCCTTTTTCTGAACTTCTTTGCATTCTTTAGCTTAAAGCTATTGGTTAAATCTTAGAATCTGGGTAATGATTACAGATAAAATTTAGAGTGATTATAGGAATCAATGAATTTATACATGGACAGAACTTAGAAGGTGGCTTGGCTCCTGACCTCTGGCCTACTTAATTAGCTTTTAGCTTTATTCTAAGAAAATCATTGGACTTAGTTCTTTTTAACCAAACTTGTTTAGTTCCAGCCCTAGATCAAGTCTAAAACAAGTTCTTGGTGCAAAACTTATGTTAATTTTCTTATGTTGTAAAATTTAAAAAATTTTAAATGTAAGGACATTCTTTGGGCTTACCTCATGGTAATACACTCTATGACCAGTAGCAGACACTTATTGAGGGCTTACCATGTGCCAAGCAACCTTCTAAGTTCTGTCCATGTATAAATTCATTGATTCCTATAATCACCCTAAAATTTATCTGCAGTTGTTACCCAGATTCTAAGATTTAACCAATAGCTTTAAGCTAAAGAATGCAAGGAAGGTCATAGCTAGTTAACAGAGGGACTGGTGTGCACATCCAGGCAAGCCACATTCAGAGTTTGCTCTCTCAACCATGACATTGCACTGGGGCAACCACTTTATTCTACTGTGCTTCAGTTGTATTAAATGGACCTTGTATAACTTAGGCTATTGATTTCACCCCCACTTAGGTCCTTCATTGTAATAATTCATTGATTAATAAATTTTGAACAAGCAACATCTATATGCTGGGCTCACTGTTTTAGGCATTTGGATACAAAGGGGGAGAAATCATGTGGTCAATATCCTTATGTAGATTCAATTCTAATGGTGGTAACTGAAATTACAGAAGATTATGTGAGTGGAACCTGCAGGAGATCCAGAGATCACCAAGTCTAATTTACTTATTTAGCAAAATAGGGAAATAAGACCTGAACTAAAATTGATTATAAATAAGCACACACACAAGTTATTTAAAGTTATAAGGATATTATTAGAAGAATGTGGACTAAAATCCTGTCTTGTAGTCTATCTCACTCATTTTTGTCACGTATATGCTTAGAAGCATGAGTCTCTGAGCATAGTCTTAGCTCTACAAATAAATCAATGCTTAAAAAAATGATTAGAAGTAAATTTGCCAAAATATTACCAGTGTTTACCTTTCCATTATATTATAGATATTTTTAAAATATATTTTATTGATTTTTTACAGAGAGGAAGGGAGAGGGATAGAGAGTTAGAAACAATGAGAGAGAAACATCAATCAGCTGCTTCCTATACACCTCTTACTGGGAATGTGCCTGAAACCAAGGTACATGCCCTTGACTGGAATCAAACCTAGGACCTTTCAATCCACAGGCCAAAGCTCTATCTGCTGAGCCATACCAGTAAGGGCTATCAATATATATTTTTAATATATATTATATTGATTCTACACAGAGAGGAAGGGAGAGGTATAGAGAGTCAGAAACATCGATGAAAGAGAAACATCGATCAGCTGCCTCGCGCACACCCCTATGGGGATGTGCCCACAACCAAGGCACACGCCCCTGACTGGAATCGAACCCGGGACCCCTGAGTCTATAGGCCAACGCTCTATCCACTGAGCCAAACCAGTCAGGGCTATTGATATTTTTTAAAAGCTATCTTTTATATTTTAAAAAATATCTACATCAAGAATATACAAATATTAGAAAAATAGTTTAAAGTGAAAAAATATAGTCTTCTCTCAAAAATTTTGAATGTTTAGTTGCTTTGTGTTTGATTTCATGCTTTGCTCAAGTTCCTCCAAAGTTGAAGCACCTGCTATCTTTTGGCCACCCCATGAGAATTCCAAGGAGTTTCTCAAACTATACCTAAATTACTTAGCTAATGACTCATCTGGACTCTAGGAAAATGAGAGTAATTCCATATGTAGGGGCTCAGATCTGGAGGGTTAGTGTTTTCCTAAAAAAATATGACATCAAACGTGGCCATCTCTTCAGTAATGGACTAGGCAGAAGAACTCAATAAGGATGAAAAAAAATAGCTTTGGTACTGAAGAGGCCACACACATTTTCCAATCATGATTCTATTGATTAAAAAGAAATAATAAGATCAATTTGAAACACTAAAATTGTTCCATTTTACTAAATAGAATGCAGTCCATTTACCCAACTACAGTGTAGCAAAAGTTCAATGACAAAAGCAGTATATATATATATATATATATATATATATATATATATATATATATATATAATTTTCCATAGAATGATGATGGTACATAAAACTAACAGAGAATTTAACTCAGTATAATAGGGAGTTGTAAGGTTAGTAACCATGATGTGGTTACAGATTCATAAAAGCTATGAGGAGGCTCTCATATTATTAAGAGGAGAATTGGCATGGTATAATTAGATTTTCTATCACTCAGCTCTTGCCTGGGGCTGAGAAACAGTTCCTGAGGCAAAGGGGCACTTGACCTAGAAACCTCTTATTTCAATCCTGTGAGATTTCTTTAAAAGTAGTTTTAACACTCTGCCTTTAACTACAGCCTAGTCTAAGTAATCATATTTACAGTAGTTAGCAACTAGTCATTTATTACCTTAGCTAACTATATCTGGTAGACTGCTCTGTAAAAGAAAGAAAAATCAAAATAAATTTTATACTTTTGTGTTGTCAAATCTTTGTCTTTAGAGCATCAAAATCAACAAGAGCTCTAGCAAATGAAGCATTCTAAATCTGTTTTCACTTATTAAAAAAATGACAAGTCTCCCAAATTAGCTCATGTATTATGGTATCACTTGTAATAATAATCTATAACGTAAGCAGCCTAATGGTTTCCTTGGGTCTATGTACCTCATGGTGTGGTTGTGAGGATTAACAGTTATTGCAAATAAAGCACTAATTTGCTGTTCTATTATATATTTTCAGGCACTAAAACAATATGCCAAAAGAAAGCTGATTCAGAATGATGATAATTATGAACACTGTCATAATTATCAGTCACAAATATATCATTGGTCCACCTTGAGGAACTGCAAGGCCAAAGATTCAATTATATTTGTTATGCCACTTTGTACGTTATGTACCTTGACTGATTTAAAAAGGCATTTTTAATAACAAAGCTTGGATCACAAAAAGTGTTCTCATAAACTTTGATTTATCTTAAGCAACACATTTACTGACAAAATCAGTTGCTCAAGGTTTAATATGCTCTGGTAAAATCCATTCTCCACAATTAGTTAAAATGGTCTTTTTAAAACTCAACTGGAGTCTTCTCACCTGTTTATTAATCTTCCCATTGGTCATAGGTTAATGATCTAAGACTTGGTTTCACAATGCACTGCCTGGTCTGGAACTGTAAGGGTGGTGAGAGAGTGCAGATCTGCCAATAGGGATGCAGAGGAAATGCTCTGCCCAGGACCTTTCCTCGACCAATCAACAAGAGCCACACACATTAACCCACCCCACTACTTCCGGCCCTATAAATCTGTTGTTTCCCTGGAACCCGCACTCCCGCCCTGTTGCGGCGCTGTGCCGGTGAGCGTGTGTGGAAGGCCGAGTTAACTCAAATAATAAAGGCCCTCATGTTTTTGCATCGGAGTCAGGCTCACTCGTGGTCTTTGGGGATCACGACATCTGGGTCTCCTAACTGTACCCTCTCTTTTCTATTCATACTGGGCTTCTTTGAGCTCTTCAAACATATCTTACTCCCTTCTATTTCAGGGCGTTGATACATACTCTTCCCCCATTCCTACTCATTTTTCTTAGTCGGCTTATCAATATCCTAAAGAGGTCTCCACAGTAGGATACATGCACCCTATAAAGAATGCAAGAATGTCCTTTGGGGACTGGGAATAAAAATAATAATAAATATCATTTTTATTTCTATTTATTTTTACCTAAATATAAAGGTAAAGTATGTTTTAAAAAGCTTAAAATAACTATAGGCAGGAATATAGTCAGGTTATTTACACATAACTTCATATTTGAAGTATATTGTATGGAAAATGTTTGCAGGCCATTGCCTCAGATTTCAGCTCAACTGTCACCTCATCAGGAATGCCTTCCTTTATCAATTGACTAAGACAAAAACTCCCCCTGGAGACTCATTACACAGCGCACTCCTATGAAGCATTATGGTAGTTATAATTGTACATTTAGCTCCGAGACTGTTTGATTAATGTCTGTTCTCATTCACTGGATTCTCTCACGAGAGCAGGCACTGAGGTCTATTTTTAATCACCCTTTTCCTTCATAATGCCTAGCATGTTGCCTGACTTACAGGAAGTGCTTGATAAATATTTGATGAGCAAAGGGGTGCCTGTGTGTGAAACTAAAATGTATATACATTTGAAACATATTGTATGCATTTGAAACATACAAACATATATGTGTACCTATATGCATTAGCCCAAAGAAAAGCTCTTCAAAGGGAGAGCTGAAATATTTTTCTTCTCTATTTGTAACCAAAAACCAATAAACCCTTTCTCCATTTTTCTAGTTTCTTTTCCCATTAATTTCAGTGGACTATATTTGTGTCATATATTTATTTGCTGTAGACTTGTCAGAACAAAGCTGAAATATCAACTGGGTCCTTGAAGTCCACAGTAATTGCAAAATTGTTTGCTGTAGAACAGATTAAGAGGCCCTCCTCAGCCAGCACTGAGCCAAGTTCTTCCCTGTCTGCTTCAGGAACATGTGGCAGGGCTCTGTAATGCAGTGGATAACACATGAGGCGCAGGGGGCTGCCCATATGCTGCTGTGATTTTCCTGTACAGGATGTGCTCTTTGGACTTAATAATGATGATTTAGGATCCGGGTGAAAATTCCAGTTTTCTTTAGGTTTCACTCAGAGTTCCCAGGCAGAGGGTGGCAAACCTATAATCCAACTCTGCAGGAAAGAAAATGAAAGAATGGAAAAGAGGCCTCTGGGACCAACTTGTATTAGAACTGATCAGATCAGTTTGTACTACCCATCACAGGAAGGAACAGATATTATTGTTAAAAACCTAAAAGTTGAATAAAAGAAGGAACTATGTCACAAAAGGCCCTGGTGATTTGAGTTGGGATTGAAGAGAGGAGTGTTGGCTATCCTTATCTGAAAATGTATCAATATAGATAGATAGATAGATGATATAGATATAGATATAGATATAGATATAGATATAGATATAGATATAGATATAGATATAGATATATAGATATAGATATTTGGGTGTGTTTGTGTGTACGTGTGTATGTCTGTGTGTATATAAACCAGTGCTGAGATTAGCAAAACACCTGCTTAGGGTTTGGGAGAAGTGACCAGATGAACAGCAGTGCCCATAAAGCATGCCAGAGTTTTAGTAGACAGGAAGTATGATGTGATGGGGACATGGCTATAAATATTATAAATTAAGTCAGGCTTTACTGATAGAAAAAAAATAGTTTGGAGTGTTACATTTCAAAAGGGTAGCAAACAGGAAATCTTTTGGAAGAGAGAGACCACTATGATGAGGTGACACAATACTATAGTTAAGAGAGAATGATTACAAAAAGTTATCAAATGTAACCAGAAGAAAAGAAAGCTCTAAAGTTATGTGATTGGTAGCATCAAGTGGAAAAGCATATTTTGTGAACGCAGTATTAGGTGTAGAATTAGGCACATCCTCTATAGACTTAAAAAGTAGGACTGAGGTCAGTGAGTAGATACTTCAAAGACAAGTTCAACTCTACCTAAGAAAGGGTAATCTAAGGACTCTGTGATGATGGGTAGCAGGCTCAAGAAGGAGGGTGAACATGGACCACTGGAGGGGACCAGTCATAGCTCATATTACTGGTTTCCAAACCTGCCAGATTATCAAAATCACTTGCAAATTTACTAAGCTACCCAAGATCCAAGACAAGTGATTCTTATGATTAGGCAAAGTGTAGGATCCCAGGGCTAGGTGGTCATTATGTGATATAAACATAATTTAAGCAGGATGAGGAGGGGAATTTCTGAGTCCCTTCATCCGTAAGAGCCCTATTCTTCTTTCTAATTTCTTGTGATAATAAACAAAAACTTACAAAGGAATATGCCATCATTGAAGATTTGGAGAGCTTTGATGTATGAGATTTTCAATGAGACCTTTTAGTTTCTTCAGGTGCTCCTATGTTCTGTACTTTATTCTCTGGTTATGTTTGTGAATGCAGTCATTGACAAAGAGAAGAGATAAAGATTCTTGCTAGTCACTTCAACCAGACCATTTAGTAATTACTCTCCTGATGGGAGTTATTTTATGACCCAAAAATACATAGGAAAAACATATCTTAATAAAAAAAAAGAAAGAGTAAAGATAAAATAGAAACAGGCAAGGAAGACTATTTTAAATAAAATATATTTGGCAGCATTTGGGTGATTTAGTATGTGAATGTGTAATGGATGTGAGGATGTATGATGAAGCACTCTGAAACTTCACCACAGAGAGAAAACATTTGAAAAGTGTGTTAACATGCAGATTTGAGGGTCATATCTCAGTGATTCTGATTGAGAAGGTCTTGAGTGGGGCCCAAAATTTGAGTTTTTAATGAGAAGGAACAGTTGGAAAGCTCACATTTAGAAGAAATAATATTTTACAGAGTTCTCCAATAGAACTTTCTGCAAGGATAGAAATCCTATCTAATAAAAGAGTAATATGCAAATTAGGCATCACTCCATGACAAAGATGGTCATCCCCATAGCCACAAGATGGCCACCACCATGGATACAAGATGGCATTGCCCATAGCCACAAGATGGTCGCCCCAATGGATGCAAGATGGAGGTACCCATAGCCACATCCCATCTAATAAAAGAGTATTATGCAAATTAGGCATAACTCTGTGACAAATATGGCCGCTCCTATGGCCACAAGATGGTGGCACCCATAGCCACAAGATGGAGGTGCCCAGTCCAGCTCAGCCCTGCCACTGAAGTGGTCAGGCCTGTTAGCCAGACAGGTGACAGGGGAAGCAGGGGTCCTCAGGGGCAGAACAGGCTATCAGAGGGTGCTGTGGGTCCCCTGCCCAGGCCAGAGGCCTTTTCCAGAGGCCTCAGGCATGAGCAAGGATGAAGCTGGTGATCAGAGGGGTATGAGAGTGCCCTACCCAGGCATAAGGCTGGGCCAGAGGCATCAGGACTAGGTAGCGGCAAGGCTGGAGATCGCAGGGACCTGGGTTCCTTAGAGCCAGCAATCGGAGGGGCAGGGGTGGAGCCTGTGATCACAGGGGTCTGGGCACTGGTGGAGCCAGCAAAGCAGGTGTCTGGGGGTCCCCTACCCAGGCCTGCAGCCTTGGCCAAAGGCTGCCAGTGGGGCAAGGGCAGACCTGGCAATGGCAGGGGGCAAGATTAGAGTCAGTGATTACAGAGGCCTGGGCTCTGTGAAGCCAGTGATTGGAGGGGCTTGGGGGTCCCCTGCCCAGGCCTGCAACCTTGGCCAGAGCTTACAGGCCTGGGCAGGGGTGGAGCTGGGATTGGAGGGACAAGAGTGGAGCAAGAGATTGGAGTGAACTACAGAGGAAACACCTTTTCTGACCGCTCATTGGCTAAGCTCCCTGTATGCCACTGGTAATATTCTTAGTAACTTGGGTAATAAGAATCCAAAAAGGCAATCTAGGGTTTTTCTACCACACTCCTGGAGGAAAAAAAATGAAGGTCCACTGCTGGAGAACTAAGAAATGTCATATCCTGCCCTAGCCAGTTTGGCTCAGTGCATAGTGCCTCAGCCTTTGACTGAAGGTTCTGGGTTCAATTGTGACCAAGGGCATGTACCTAGGTTGCAGTCTCCTCCCTGGCTGTGGGCCAGGTCAGGGCTCATGCAGGAGGCAACAAATCAAAGTTTTCCTCTCACTTTGATGTTTCTCTCTGTTTTTCCCTTCTCTTCCACATTCTCTAAAAATCAACGGAAACATATCCTCAGGTGAGGATAAAAAAGAAAGAAAGAAATACCATATCCTATGAAAGACACATCTTAAAAATGCCTAAAGAAAGTTGTCATTTTTTCATGGTGAAGGGACTGGAGTCCATGTTGATGAAAACACCTTGGTGGCTGCAGTGACTGGCAGTGGCTGTAGCAGTGGGATGATGTGGCTGGTGGCTTCCCCTGATTAGCCTGGTCACCTCCCACAAAAGGAGGCCAGACTGTGGCTTAGGCCACTCCCCAAGGGGATCAGGGAGCGGGCCTAAGCCATCAGTAGGACACTCCCTGAGGGCTCCCAACATGTGAGAGGGGGCAGGCTGGACTGAGGAACCCCTCACAGTGCACAAATTTTATGCACCCAGCCCCTACAATTCTATATGAGCTATTCAATGAGGTAGTCACTAGACCTATGTGATTCTTGAATCCTTAAGGAGTAGGTAGTATAGCTAAGGAACCAAATTTTATTTCATTTTAATTATTTCAAAATTAAATAGCCACATGTGGCTAGATACTGCCATATCAGAGAGTTCAGCTTTATAATATACTAGTATTTTGTTTGGAGACAAGGAGTGTGCAGTTTTCTTTTGCACTATAACCAACAAAATGAGGAAGCAAGACTGTCTATATCTCAATAAGAATGGCATGAAATTGCTCTAATCAGTTTGGCTCTGTGGATATAGTGTCGGCCTGAGGACTGAAGGGTCCCAGGTTTGATTCCTGTCAAGGGCATGTACCTTGGTTACAGGCACATCCCCAGTAGGGGGTGTGCAGGAGGCAGCTGATTGATGTTTTCTATCATTGATGTCTCTAACTCTCTATCCTGCTCCCTTCCTCTCTGTAAAAAAAACAACAAAACAAAATAAAACAAAACAAAAACTCAATAAAATATATTTTTAAAAAAAGAATGGCATGAAATAATATTTTCTGTAGGATGTTTCCATTCAAACCATGAGTGCATATAACAGTATGACTTTACGACTTTACATTATCAGTATTGCCAGAGTCCACATTTTTATTCCTATCCCAGTCTGTAAATAGCGAGTAATGCCATATTCATTGGGTGAACTAAATGAACCGTCTGTGGTTATCTGCATTTATTTGCACTTAAAATGACTGAAGAGTATGCACTGGGTATGTTGTTGGGCCATGAGGCAATTCCACCAGTTTCCTTCATGACAATTTTGCTTGTGGCTGATTAGATAAGCCACATAAGCCTTGATTAGGTGTTAAAAATGGCTACACTATGGGCTTAAGAAGCTTACCAAATCCATAGACCTCCCCTTGTTAAGCAAACATTAAGAACGCTGACTGCCAAGAAAATCATATCAGAAGAAATTGAGAAACAAGCTATTTCATGAATGGGATTAGTTGCCAATAAATATTCTAAATCAATGAGCATCAGGGTGTAATATTCATGCACCAAACAGAGATGGTACAGTGGATTCTCCTTCAAAAATTAGTTGGATTCCTATGCCAGGCTTAGCAGGGATGTGAAACCTTATCTTTATTGACCTGTGCTGAGAAGCATTTAGATAGAAAAGCTAACAACTGCACACACACAAATACATGCACAAACTAAATAGATGTGGCATAGTGGATTTGGATGCTGGAATGAGAGTGCATAATTGTGTCAAAATTATGCACCCCCAAGAAGAAAATAAAATAAAAGGAAAATAGGGTAGACAAAAAAACAAGAACAAAACACAAACCAAAACAAAACAAAAAAACAACAACACATTAATGGCTTTGTCTCCTTTATCCCTATAGACAAAGGGTCTTTCTGCACATTTACATTAGCATTTTGGCATGTAAAAATGAATTCTAATGTCAGTCTATGACTAATTACTGCTCTCTTAACTAAAATCTTAGACATCTCCATGTGGCTAGTAATAATTGGTCTTTGACAACTGTTTTTAGAAATTTTGTGATTGGCAGTGCACATGTCTTGTTTATGGGTTGGTGTTGACAATATTCCATGACCTGTGCAGTTTATTGAGGTTGCCTGGTTCTTGGGAGAATCTCCCCTCGATACTGATTCTGGTCAGAAAATAGGGGGAAGGATGGATGATGCCAGGCATATGGCTTAGGGGAACATGAAGCAGCTGCCCCTAATGAGTACTGAGGTATCAGCAAAGGGAACTGATTCTGACTAACACTTATGAATGGGTGGCCTTCATCAACTATTGCCTCTCTGAGCCCGACTCCTCATTTGTAAGGTTTAAAAAAACTCATGTGCTCTAAAGTACTAGGAATAGTAGATGTAAACATTCATTGAATCTACCCTCCCAATATCAATTACCTAATACTTTGTCCAGACATAAAGTTAGTACATCTGAGCAGGGATGGTCTCTAGTTGAAATTCTGTACACTCATCTTATAGATCATGTCTACCTCCCTTTGCTCTTTGTCTGGAGACAGTAGCTGGTCTCAGAGGCCTAGACCTGATTTATCCGCAGTCCCCAATGGTGACTTCTCCTCAGCCAGAGCCCAGTTCCACGCTGCAGTTGTGCCCCATCATTGTACCTATTCCCTCTTGTGTTAAACCAATAATTTATGACATGTACAAGGGAAAGCTGTAAATTTAATTTTATCCCCTGCAGTGCAATTCCTATTTTGTTTTCTGGCAACATAATGAATATGCTTGCCCTCCAGACCCCCTGCCCAGTGAAGCAATTGAAGAATAAAAAAACAGAAAAAAGCAAAGCAGGTAGATAGATTAAAACTCTATTACTCAAAAACTCAACCAAAGGTTGTGTGTGTGCACAAGTGTGTGTATATATGTATGTGTGTGTGTGTATGTGTATTAGAGGCCTGGTGCATGAAATTCATGCATGGGGGTGTCCCTCAGCCTGACCTGCACCCTCTCCATTCTGGGGCTCCTTCAGGAACTACTGGTAAACTGGCAGTTGGACATCTCACAATCCAGGATTGCTGGCTCCTAACCACTCGCCTGCCTGCTTGCCTGCCTGATTATCCCTAACTGCTTCTGCCTGACAGCCTCATTGCCCCCTAACCACTCCCCTGCCAGCCTGATTGACACCTAACTGCTCCCTTGCCAGCCTGATTGCTCCCAACTGACCTCCCCTGCTGGCCTGATTGCCCTCAACTGCCCTCCTCTGCTGCGACCCGCCTTCTCTGCCGGGACCTGCCTCCTCCATGTGAGGTGGCACAGACATCAGGACCAGCCTGCCCCCATGCTGCACAGAGCCACAGGACCCCCAGGCCTCACCACATGGAGTGTCCACTGGGCCCTGCCTCTGCTGTGCATGTAGCCATCTTGTGACAGACATCTTACGGTGGCCATCTTGTGATGACATCGCATGATAAAATTATTTTTCCAGAAATCCACTAAACAGGAGATGATAATTGATAATTCAGGAAAACTGGGACTCTATCTGTGCCTTGTCAATTTAAGGGTAGTCCAGGTAGGTTAATTTTAATTTTGAGGGCAACATACGCAGAATAGGCTGGCTCTATTCAACTCCATAGGTCTCATCTGCTGTCACCTCTGACCCTTACTTCTATGCTGCAAAAATGCCAAGTTCCTTATCATAAGTAACTATAGGAATTCAGCACAATTAAACAATAATAACACCAAAAGGCCAAATGTGTGTGTGTGTGTGTGTGTGTGTGTGTGTGAATTGAAATATACAGGTGAATTGAAATGAGAAAGAAAGACCTGAGGATGTCATGAAGCATATATACCCTTTATCTCTGGTCCATATGTCTGTCCATCCATCCAACTTTCCATGCATCCCCTCATCTATCTTTCTATTCAGCCATCCATCTATCCATCAAATGCCTGCTATGAGCTCCTCACTGTGTAAGTGATTTAAGCAGGAGATACAAGCAATAGCCAAGGCAGATACTGTCCCTGCTCTTGCACCCTCGGAAACACATTGTTCTCAACAGCCCTAGAGGCTCATCCCACATACAGAGCTATTGTGTGAAGACTAAAGGCAGAATAGAGACAAAGGCATAGCCATCAGAAGAAGGAATTCTGGGTAATGGGGCAAGGGGTGGGGAGAGGAAATGAGCAATTATAAAGCAGGGGATAAAGTAAGGGGACCTGCCCTAGTCAGTTTGGCTCAGTGGATAGAGCATCAGCCTGCAGACCAAAGGGTCCCAGGTCAATAGCACATGCCTGGTTGCGGGCGCACATCATTGATGTTTCCATCTCTCTCTTCCCCTCTGAAATCAATAAAAATATATTTAAAAAGTAAGGGGACCTAGGGAAGAGACAGATTAAAGGAGGAACAACAATTTTATTCCATGAAAGTCAGAAGGTTGGTCCCATATACCTAGGACAAGTGTAGTGATGGCTCATCTTAAAGTATTTTAAAACGTGTTTTAAGATAGCCCGATCAGCTTGGCTCAGTGGTTGAGCATTGATCTATGAACCAGGAGGTCACAGTTTGACTCCTGGTCAGGGCACATACCTGGGTTGTGGGCTCTAATCCCAGTGGGAGATGTGCAACAAGCAGCCAATCAATGCTTCTCTCTCATCATTGGTGTTTCTATTTCTCTCTACCTCTCTTTCCTCCTCTGAAATCAATACAAAAATATAATTTTTAAAAGTGTCTTAAGATATATTAGTGGATGTAAAGAACTTGTTTAAGGTGTTACTTTATCTATGAAATTCAACAGACTCCACCTGCCCATCACTACTATGTTTGTTTGGGGCATGATACCCTGAGAACATCTATGTCTTTATTGACTGAAGAGGTCTGGCAGGTTAGAGGAGAGGACATCTCTGGAGGGGAGCTCTCTCTGTGCCATGATGGTTGGCAGAAATATGGCTGCATCTGCCAAATTTCTAAGAACATTAATCTACTTTTTGAAATAAGAAAAAAAAATCACACCTCATTTTATTGTCAGTTGTGTTCTGATCAATCCACCCTTTCACTGTGACTGCCAAGCAGAACTTTGATAAAAATTCATCCTAGAAATAGGATATAAAAATTTAATGAGATTATATTGATGTTTACAAGCTCGAAGAATGTCCCCCGCAAGTAATGTGGAGAGAGGCATTTTCTTCTGCTTCTCCTCTGCATATATCTGACTTCTGAGCATTTAACTTAGCGAGTGCTGACAAGATTGACTGAGACACCCCTGGCTATGCAGGATGTGCTCGCCTGCTCTGCAGTGTGAGCTGAAGGGGCAGCACAGCCTCCATGACCTGCACATCTCCCCCATTGGTGCCTAAGATTTCAGCCTTAGTGGTTAATGGTTAGAGGAAACCAAGGAGCCATTATGATTACATAAGATATTTGTAAGTTCAGTTTCTTAATTACCAAAAAGCACAGTATAAGTATTTATACAGTAGGTCCTTGGGTTATGTCGGAGATCCATTCCTACGGCATGACATAATGCAATTTTGGCCATAAGTCGGAACCCACCTATATAAGCATCTACATCACTTACATGGAGCACATACACAGCAGTAATGAAGTGAAACAGTAAAAAAAAAAAAGATAACAATTCCTGACCTTTACTTGTGGTAAATAAATAATAAAAAACATAAAGTACATATGTACATACCTCAAAATGACGGAATTTTTTTATATATAAATAAATGGGATATGGAGATGTAACCACGAAATAAGTCCAACGTAACCTGAGGACTGTGTGTATATTTCTAAACACTAAGTCTAATTTTGCTGTTTTAACTAGTGTCTTTCTAAAATGAGAATTTTCTTTAAAAGGACCAATATAGAAAGAAACCTTTAAAAACAATTTGTGGCCCTAACTGGTTTGACTCAGTAGATAGACCATAGGCTTGCAGACTGACGGGTCACAGGTTCGATTCCTGTCAAAGGCATGTGCCTTGGTTGTGGGCACATCTCCAATAGGGTGTGTGCAGGAGGCAGCTGATCAATGTTTCTCTCTCATGTCTCTCTCTCATCAATGATTCTAACTCTCTATCTCTCTCCCTTCCTCTCTGAAAAAAATCAATAAAATATATTTAAAAACAATTCATGGATCAACTAGTTTTACTCTCTACACTTAACAAGTTGGTGAAAGGGTTATAGAAAAACAAAAAGTGCAAGAAATCCCAACATATGAATTGCTTTTCCCTCTAAACAGTCTCTAGTCGCCCTAACCATTTTGGCTCAGTGGACAGAGCGTTGGCCTGTGGACTGAAGGGTCCCAGGTTCGATTCTGGTCAAGGGCATGTACCTTGGTTGAGGGCACATTGCCAGTGGGGGGTGTGCAGGAGGCAGCTGATCGATGTTTCTCTCTCATTGATGTTTCTAACTCTCTATCCCTCTCCCCTCCTCTCTGTAAAAAATCAATAAAATATATAAAAAAGCGTAAATAAATTGTCTCTGGTGAATCTAGTAATAGAATAGTTCTTTAAGACCCTTTGCTATTTTCCAGTTTATATCTCAATCAAAAAGAAAAGAGAGATGAGAGAGAGAGAGAGAGAGAGAGAGAGAGAGAGAGAGAGAGAGAGAAGCTTAGGCAGGGCTAACCACAGGGGCTGAGCATTTCCCATAGTTAAGCTTGAAGAGCCTTCCAACTGACACCCTCTTCCTCTGCCTCTGGTAGGAAAGATGTTGCAGTGAGCAACATAGTCTTGAGTGCTTGCAGGAAGTCTGGACCCAGCAATGCCAACACTCTTCACTCCCTGCAGAGAAAGTCATCACTGCTTAGGAGGAAGGCCCTAGAGATGCTAAACTTATTGTTATAAATGTGTTGTTCATTTTAAAAGCACGTCCCCTGAATGATAACTGTAGTTCTTTAAATTCATTTCATTATTTGTGGATCAGAAGAATCATTGATGATCTCAGCTGAAAAGGTCTTTAAGATCTAATTTGTTTTCCTCCCACTCGTGCTGTTGATTACTGTCAGTGGATCTCATGAAACTAGACTCATTATTTTTAACACCTGCCATTTAGTACATTTTTAAAATAAATAGGTGTGCATTTGGGTAAAACTTGCATCTTTTGTTACAGGCTGTAAGCATCAAGGGTATGCACTGGCAATTTTCTTAGCCAAAGCCCACAGCTATGGATAACTGATGGGCTTAAACTTTATCTATGAAAAATGAAGGTCATAGGTATGGCCTGCTCTTCTGATCATCTTTAACCTATTTCTTGTGTTTGTGTGCTTTACTATAATTTTTAGATTTTTAAGATGCCTAAAATTTGTTCAAGTTCCTCTTCAATAAGTTAACTTAATTACAAGCATGTATATATTTAAAACAAGTCATGTGAATAAACATAACTAAGTAAAATTCAATTTGGAATTTTTTTCAACCTGCTTTAAAGCCAATAAAAATGTCAAAATTTTAGATATCAATTGCCCTAACTTGGTGTATAAGCCAATCAGAGGTGACCAGTATTTAAAATTCAATCTAATTTCTTAGTGGCAAAAGATAGTATAATGTATTTGCTATGTGAATGTTCTTTGACTAATTTAACAGAATTTATATATAGTTATAGTTATAGATATATAGATATAAATATATGTACTTTCCCATTGTAAAAGGTAAAATCTGCTTTGTACAACAGGCATTAGACAAAAAGGTTTTATTGTGAAATAATATTTATGATTGGGGAAGACAGTGGTGTAGGGCGTTAAGAACATGGCTTTGGCGTCCAGTATACTGGCCTCTGCCATTGACTTGCTAAATTATAGTGGTGGAAAAAAACATACCATTGCAGCAACATGGATGGAACTGGAGAGCATTATGCTAAGTGAAATAAGCCAGTCAATGAAAGAAAAATACCACATGATCTCACTTATTTATGGATAATAAAGACTATTATAAACTGATGAACATAGATAGATACAGAGGCAGAATAGCATTGAACATACTGTCAAACTACAGCTGGAAGGCTGGGGAGGGTTGGGGGGGAAGTTAAGAGATCAACCGAAGTACTTGTATGTATGCATATAAGCATAATCAATGGACACAAGACACTGGGAGGTAGGGGAGGAGGGGGAAGATTAAGGGGGAAAAATGGAGACCTATCTAACACTCTTTGTAATACTTTAAGCAATAAAACAAAATTAAAAAAATAAATAAAAGTTATTAGGAATCACCCCCCCAAAAAAACAAAACAAAACAAAACAACAAAAAAACAATCTCTTTAACCCTCAGTCTGGATAGGAGTATAATAAAACCTATTTTAGATTGTGAGGGTTACATAAGATAATATATGTAGCACCCTTGCTATATGGCAAGAAACGGGATTAGCATTCAGTACATTAATAACTGCTTTGATAATTTGGGCTATAAAAAGAGACAATCCTGAGATAGGATTTACACTATGAGGATGTTTATTTTCTGACATAACTAGAAGTGCATGTGGGGCAGGCTCTAAAGTGGTTTGTCAAATTGCTAACTTTGCTTCCTATAAGTCTCTCTTCCCTCTGTTAGTTCAATTCCCAGGTGCAAGAAATTTCCAACAAATTTTTTATCACATATTATTGGCCAGAAATAGGTTGTGTTCAAAACAAAAGCATGAGAACTGGTATAAGGTGGCTTGAGTTGAAGAGGTAGATAGCTATGATTCAGTCTCAATGCTGGGCAGTTGCTTTGTCTTTCTGTACCACAGATTCCTTATCTATAAAACAAGGATGCCAATACTACTTTCCTCACTGAATTCTTTTTATGAGTACATGGGCTAATACAAAGCAAACACTTACAATAGTGCATTTATATAATAAATGTTTAGTGAGTGTTTGCTATTTGTAATTCTAAATCAATCAATGACAATAGAAATGAAAACTAGTATTGATTTAGAATAATTGGATTTTATTAGCTTGAAAAGAGTCACTTTCTTTTTTAATCATGTGGGAGAACAGAAACTTTAACAAAATTGAGTTATATCAGGTAGGCAACCAAGTCTGACCACCACACTCAATGCACTAATCCTCTTACTCCTCCTAATCTTTTAGTGACATCACCACATTACCTTTCTCCCTGAATGAAAATCTATTGACTGAATTACAGGTGTGCCCTTCCTGATGGTTTTATTTTTTACCTATTACTTTTAACATGGAACATTTAAAAAATATATATATATTTTTATTGATTTCAGAGAGGAAGGGAGAGAGAGAGAGAGAGAGATAGAAACATCAATGATGACAGAGAATCATTGATCATCTGCTTCCTGAATACCCCACAGCATGGGGGACCAGCCTGCAACTTGGGCATGTGCCCTGACCTGGAATCAAACTGTGACCTCCTGGTTCATAGGTCGACACTCAGCCATTGACCCATGCTGGCTGGGTGGAACATTTTTTTCATCAACTATTTTGTTAAAAATATATTTATATAACTACTATGACCCATGATATCACTGAAATCGGACTTCAAATTAGTCTTGAGTTATTGTAAGTCTTTTCTAGTATCTCTGAGTCCACAGGATCAAAATCCTTCCAGAACCTCTGAAAACCCCTGTCTTCTAAGTAACCACAAAACATGGGCCCTAGTAAGGTAAGATGAGAACAAAAGGGAACCATGGGAGACAGCAGTACATGGAGCAATTGGAGAAAAAAGAGAGGACCAACCCTTAGAAGGGAAGGGAAGAACTCATTTATCTCTATCTCTTCAGAGTTCAACACACAATATCCAGTGCATTGTGGTTCCTCAAAAAAAAAAATAGCTGGTGAAAAAGGGAGATGAGAATGAATGGACATGCATGGATCATTTAGAAGATGAGCATATTTTCATTCAAAACATTTACATACAAGAAAATACATTCATTTTGTGTTCAGTTCCATTAATTAAAAAAATACACATGTAACCACCAACACAATAAAGACAGAAGTCTTATTACCCCATCCTCCTCCAAAATTTATTCAATAAGTATTAATTAATTTTCTACATCCTGTCAGGTACTGGGCAAATACAGTTGACCCTTGAACAGCAAGGGTTGAATGTACTTGTACACAGTTTTTTAAACGTAAATATACAGTCAGCCTCTGTATTC
Organism: Murina feae; assembly: GCA_004026665.1. NCBI lineage: Eukaryota > Metazoa > Chordata > Mammalia > Chiroptera > Vespertilionidae > Murina > Murina feae. The sequence goes on from PVJC01000492.1 coordinate 25,380, forward strand.
CCATGTTTTGAATCTGTGGATTCAACTGAGGATGGAAAACAGTCATTTCCATCCAGGGTTGGGAATCTGGATGCAGAGTACCAGTTGCATGCATTGTTCTACTCCATTTTATACGAGACACTTGATTAGTTTCAAATTTTGGTATTCATGGGGGTGGGAGTGACAACGCCAGTTACTGCCAGATAGAAATGAACAACTGTAGATAAATTTTGAGGAAGTCAAAAGTTATATGTAGATTTTCAACTGGGCATTGGTCAGTACCCCTATCAACTACACTGTTCAAAGGTCAACTGTGTCTAGCTATGTAGGTTGGTGAATAAAAAAGATCGGACCTCAGGCAATGCAGAAATTGTAACTGGCTGTTTGTTCATTCACAGTCTTCCATAACTTGATGCAAAAAGGGTTAACATTTCCCCAGGAAGAGCAGGTGAGACATAAAACTGTATGCTTAGAAATTTCATTATTTTAAGGTTTTTCTTTCAAATTTTATTGAAAGGTCTTAAGTTCTTTTAACCTAAGTATCAGTATCACTGACTTCTGCTAGAGGTAAGAATAGCCTTCTGTTAGAGGTAAGAACCAGGTAAATCTGTAATTTGTTACTGTGGCTTTCCAAACAACTGATACTTTTTTCTTAATCATGTGATAGAGAGCAGAAAATGCAATAGGATAAAAGGCAACTTCAAACCCAGGTTTAAGAGCATTTGTAAACTCCCATAGAAGATGGTAGCAATACTGTAGAGAGGATATGGGATAGAAATGTAAATACTTAGCTGCTCTCAAAATCTCTCAAGAATGCCTGCTTCCAGAATCATTAGTGTTATTGATGTTGTGTGTCATGATTCAAGCTTTGTTCAATAATCTAAAAATGAGGATTAGTTTACTTCTATTGGCATTGCTGATTGTAGTGTTGCTCCCCACATACCCTTCATGATATGAAACAGAACAAAGTCTCTGCTCCTACAATGACTATTGAAAAATAAATTATTGAAAGGAGAGAGGACTAATACCTTTTCAAGTAAGACACAGAGTCAAGTAAATTGTCAATAGTGCTATCTATTAAATTCTCAAAAATATTAACATTTAATTATTACAACGTGCATAATTTTATGTTCATTAAAAGAGGTCAGGTTAGCTGCCCTGACCTAGTTAAGCAGAGGAAGCCCATATTTGGGTAAATCCCACTGCATTTGTTTAATTTGCTTCTCCCAAACCTTGGATTAACAAATCATGATATAGATTGGAGACTTTTTGGGTTGTTAATTAAATGGATAAACATGGATCAACTTATAGATAACAAAGACCCATTAGAAAAACACAATATTAACTATAGACTTTATAGTCTAGTGCAAAATGTCCACTAATAATTGATCAGTTCAAAGGTATGCAATCTATTTGCTACCACCTTCTGTTACCACTTTCTTTATAGAAACAGTTTAAACTTAAATATGGAAAATTCCCTCTATCTCTATATCTCTCCTTTCTTCCCTCTCTTTTTCCATCAATTTATATGATATGTATAATGTGTTTTTGATATTTCATCCAATATGTTGAAAACCAAGAACTTTAGATTATAACATAATTTTGAAGGTGTTTTTGTTTTTGATAGAAGGTAAAGATAGAGTTTATTTAACATCTGATGTCTGTCTGACATAATAGATGGAAAAGAGAAAGAGGGAGAAACATTTTCTCTTTCTTAACTACTGGAAAAGCAATCTCCAGTTTCTCATGCCTTCATCCTCTTCTATCTTTCCTTGTTCCAAAGATGCATCTCACACAGTTACATTGTTATTGAACAATCTATTTCCTATCCCTTTTGAAAAGTATCTAGCACTTTGATTAAACAGTTTTTGGTCCTCACATTCCCATACTTTTCAACTCTGACAGTTTAATTTTCAGACTCAGAACTTTCCCAAATCAGAAAATGCCAGATTTGTGCATTGTCACAGGTAAAAATCAAAGCAATCTCATTTGTTCCCAAGGACTGTTTAGCTGCCTTTAGACACAGTTAATATTATGATTCTAGAGATTATTTCTTATAATTTATTGCTGAAATATGAGTTACTATTGCAATTAGTTCTTACAAACTTCCCAAGACAACAATAACAACCAACACTGCTATGACTATTGCTGATGACATCTTGCATTTATATAGTGATTTTTATTAGAGCCAATTCCTAAATATTCTATAAACTATATTCTTGGGTATCACTTCACCCATCTCCAGTATGCAGATACCTTAGGGAAAAAAGTAATAGCTGTTTAACTGGGCACTGGCCCACAAAATAGCACATTAAGATTATTATTCTTCCTTTGATCTTCAAGGAACTTTATAATAATAGCAATCATAAAATCTATGCCTTTTACTATGCTCACTCATTTGCCCTATTCATAGACCAGAGGCATTATTCAGTAAAGATAACAAGATAACTTCAATAAAAAGCCCAAAATAATTAGGCTATAAAATTATGGATCATCAAATCCAGTCATATCTCATATCCACAACTGTGATAAAGAATACCTTATTACATCATAGGGGAGATTTTTGTGCCCAACCTTTTTCTTATCTTTCTGTTTTTCCTCTATATACAGCTGAATCTATCTAAATACAATATTCAGTTAATCCAAATCATGTAATTTGGTTTCCTGCTATCTATCATATCGCATACAAACTCTACCAATTGCCTTTCAGAATTGCCCATTATCTTGTCCGTTCACCACTTTCTTCTCCATTTTGTCTGAACTTGACCATGCATATTATCCTTTGCTTCAACCCATTTCCCATCACCTGACCTTATTCTTTTGTACCTCACCTTTCTCACTGACTTATGCTACCCCTCTACTGTCCACCTTCAAATATATACTCTCCATCAATCTAAGGATATATCTAGAACCAAGAGTGTTGACTTATTAAGGAAACTCATCACTTGAACTATCGTTTAGCCTAGGTGGAACTTCTTTCTCACAGTGTATCAAACTTGTCCTAAGATATATGAGATGGTCATTTTTTAGGTGCTTTTTTTTTTTTTTTTGATTTGTGTTTGTTTGTTTTTTAGGTCTCTCCAATTAGATTATGCTTTGCAAAGCAAAACACATGCCATTATATTCTTTGACTCTTCCAAAGCATCTAGAGATGTGCTAGAAGCCAAGGAGTACTCAAGAAATATTCATTAAATGACTGTGTGAGAGGTATGTACCCAAGGAATAGGAAGACAAAACACATCTGTGGCATCAGAAGTATACTCAGAATCACATTTGGATACATTTTAGAATATTTCTTTTTTTTTTCTGACAAAAAAAGACAGTTTCAAAGTGGGCATCCTAGAGGTATAAGCAGATATCTTTGCAAAATGGCTCACGAAGAAGGTATTTTTATGCTAAGAAGCAGAGCCAAGCTTCTCAGCAGTTTAATACAATGCAAAGACCATTGTGTTAATGGTTATAGTAAATCCAATGAAAACTCAAATTGAAGGATGTGAAAGCCTAACACCTAAAGGCAAACTTATTTTTTTTTGCTTATAAAATTGCACCCTTGTGCAATAACACAAAGTCAAAACAGGCAGAAGGATTTTTAGAGGTCACTCAGTTTAACCCTTTATTTAATGTTAAATTCTTGACATAATATCCCTCCCTAAATAGTTTTCCACCTGATAGCGCATGGCACGTAGCTCAAAATAACCCGACAATATTTCAATCATTTCCCCCACCAGTACAGTCAGAAGTGCAGAAATATAATAAGTGGTATTTTCAGACATATCATTGAGTGCCCTATATGTGGAGATAATTGCACTAGAAACAGTAGGAAATGGAGCAATTCACAGAAGAAGGAAAAATAATCTCTGTCCTCAAAAAAGGTAGGAAGGCATAATAATAAGTGTGCAGAAAAAATATACAAGAGAAAAATGAAAGAGAAATGCTAAATGTGGGATGAATATAGAAGCAACCAGTCTATGTTTATAGCTGGAAGAGAATGCATCATTGACAAATACTTTAACACCTAAGAACAATGAGCACATTTCATGACTCATCCACTCTCAATGTAACCGCTGCCATGATCTTACTTGTCAAATTAATGAAAAGATGAATCATGCAATCAACAAGCAATTAACCCATCAACCCAAGGCTCTTCCTTAGTATCAGAAATGATAAATATCAAAATGTTATGCCTAATAGAGAATAAGATACATGTGGTTAGCAACTCTTTTAATCTGCTCAGATTCAGGCTGCTATAACAAAATACCAGGGACTGGGTAATTTATAAACAGAATTTTGTTCTCACAGTTTGGGAGGTGGAAGGTCTGAGATCAGGTTGCCACCACGGTCAGGTGAAGGCCCTCTTCTAGGTCTTTGTCATGTAGCCTCACATTGAGGAAGGAACAGGAGATCTGTCTGGAGGCTCTTTTATAAGTCACCAATCCCATTCATGAGGGTACTGCCTCTTTACTCCCAAAGGCCCACCTATCAATACCATATCTGGGTGAATTAGGATATCAACATTTGAATTTTGAAGGGATACAAAAATTCAGACTATAGGAGAAACCATATCTAATTTTTGTTCGTTTGAATTAGTTATAAATAGCAACATATCTAATATCTGGCAAATAGAGGGACTCAGTACACAGAATCTTGAACTATATTATGAGAGGCAAGTGGGTATGAAAGAAGGCAATAAAATTTTGCCTCCACAAATGACTTTTAGATGGGATAGGCATTAAGAAAGATGAGAAAGGGTGTTAAAGAGCTTCTAATATTTGAAGAATTATTTGAAATTAGTATCAGGTTTCATAGCTTTGTATTTACCTCCGAATATAGTTAACTTCATCCTTTTTTAAGCTTCGGAAATTTTGTTGTGGTGAATGCTATTTTCCAAAGTAAAGTCTTACTTGGAATCTGAGTTATACAAAATAGATAAAAGCAAAGTTGGCAAACAATGAAGCTGTTTTCAGAGGAAATATCTTGAGAACTCTTTTATGAAGACTAGAAATCATTGGACAGCAGCTGGAAAACCACTGCCCTGAAAGATTCAAGAAGTGCAGTGATTGTGCAGTTATGTTGCTTTGTATATAACACTGATGATAGGAAGGAACAGTAGTTCCCTAGGTTGACATTACAGAATTGCACTATATCTCAGAGATTTAGGATAAGGAGTGTTTGGATCCTGCCAGAGAAGCTAGTGCAGATTCAAAGGAGACACTTCACTCTGGTTGAAGTTAATAGGAATTCATGTACTACTGAGGGTATGAACACTTTGCATAAGAAATCTTGCACCAGGGAGGGGTGAGATAGCCCCCTTGAGATTGAATAAATGTAAAACAGGTCCCGATGTTTTCACAGTGTAGCCAAAGGGTTTTATGTGCATTTTTACAATGTGAAATGCTGTGGTGTGAACAAGATCAGGAGTGAGTGTAAATAAAACATTAATTAAAAAGTAAATACAAAACAAAACAAAACAAACAAACAACAGTTCCCTCAGAATTATCCAGGGATGACAAGTGTAATATATCTTCTTGAAGGTTTCTATAAAAATTCATTTCAGAGGAAGAAAAAAGGGGGGATACTTTCATCTGACTTATGACTTAGATGAGATAACCCTCAAAATTATTGAAAGCAGTCACCCATTCATTCAGCAAATATCTACTGAGCCCCTACCATGTGAAAATTGTACCCTAATTATTATAGGGAAGAGGAAGTTAAAGAAATGTTGTCTCTGACTTACGGGAATTTATAAATTAGATGGACAGGACAATGCTTACATAGCATGGCTTGCAGATATGTGGCATCTCCTGCTACATTTTATCATAGATACTGGAGTGAAATTAGTGTAAGTGTTGAAAGTAGGAGAGTGGAGTTTAGATTTTAAATGAGAAAGCACTTAAAGCAGGGTGAATACATAATAATATCTTTTTCTGGGCAGTTATTCTGATAGTCCTGTGCATATGTGTATGTGTGAGTGAGTGGGTATGCACACTTGCACATGTATGCAAAAATAAACTACTTAAAGCAGACAGTTCAGTTAGAAGGCGATTACAAATGTAGGCATTATTACCTAACCCAGGGAAGTGGTAGAGCAGAAATGGCAGGGTGGATTAGGCGACGCATACTATGAATGCTAAGAAGGAGCAGGTGATAGAAATTCTGTTCCCTTAAGGAAGGCTCTCAATGAAAAAGAAACAAATTCCTGTCACTTGGGAGCTCAAGAGGACCCAAACCCCTTTCTCACCTGACTGTCTATGTTAGTCTACAATATAGATAATAAAACATGTATGTAAGTATAAAACTTAAACAAATAAAAGTTATTCAAGGGGCAGTTTTGGACAAAATTATGAGTTCTTTCTTAATAATAGCCTCCTGCCTGAAGCTCCCGCAAGTGCTATCTGGCCTCACTGTCTTTTCCCCCCCCACCCTCCTGAAATGGTCTGGTTCCTTGGGATTCAATCAAATTGAGTTTTAATCATTTTACAATCCATGAAAAGTTGTGGCATCCAGTGCCTTTGTAAGGGTCTCAGCTATCCAACTTAAAAAATGCCTCTCGGCAGCACTGGCTTCCTCCCATTTCCTGAATAATGACCCCCACGATTGAATCGTCGTTTAAATTTCTCCAAGAATATAGTCAAACGGGTTGAAAATAAGAGCTTACAGAGCATGGCCCTTCCTGCTGCTCCTGCTGCTTCATGCTGCAGCCTCAGTTCCCACAAACCACAAATCCCTTTGCTGGCATCTCGGAGAAGCAGTTTCATATACAGACACTTCCTCGCATAATTCCGCAGTTCAGCAAACAGAGCACTGAGGTGCAAAACTTCTGTCCTCAAACACCTCCTGTGGGAAAACCCTGTCTATACTTGATATCAGAGCATTGGCAGATAAATTTCTGTAGATAGAGAGGGGACAATTGATTAAAGAATAGGCTCAATAGTCCCCAAAGACATTACCATCAGAAAAATGTAATAAAATAGTACCTACATAACCAATTGCTGCCAGAATAAAATGCCTTTGAGCTCCTAGTCTCTTGGTGGAAATGTTTTAATAGCTTGATTGCCCTGGGCCAAAGAAGTAGCATTTGTTCTAAGTACATGTCACATAATTATAATAGCATTAGAACAAACAGCTGGGGCTCAGATCTCAAGGTGTTTGTTCCTTTCAGTCATTCATTTTTTTCATGACAAATATTTGTGAAGATTATACCCATATGCTTAGTCCCCAGGATATCAGTGAGATTATGTACAATGAACGTGTCAGGTACCATGATTTGAACTGGAGACATATCCCTGGATTAAACAGGCATAGTCACTGCCCTCATGGAACTCAGAAAGCACTTAGGGTGGGCAGCAGATTTTATGCAAATAACGGCTCAAATGAACACATGATTACAAGTATGATAAGAGAAACACAGGCAAAATACAAGATTCCATGAGAGTGTATTACCAGAACCTGGAGATCAGAAGATTTAGATTTGTTGTCCCAGAATTCTGTTTTATCATATTTTCTCTTAAAAGTGAAAGCAGTAGATATGATACTAAACTAGTTAAATATCTGTCAGTGCTAAGGAAAAAAAAACTGCACCATAGGGAATATTTCTAGGAGGGTGAAGAACTTTGGGGGTATGTAACATGAGACTGTGTTTGGCTAATATACAAGGGAAATAGTCACAAAATTCCATTAGGATGTAATAACTTACTTGACTGAAGAAGTGGAGGAGAAGGAGCAAACATGAGATGTGACTGGGTTTGATGAACAATCGCTTTTTGGGCAAATTTTTTGGTACTTGGAAAGTTACCATGTTTTCATTACTGAATCATGCCTCTGGTCTATAAGTAGAGGTCAAAGCAAGAGCATAATAAAATGCATAGCTACTATGATTGCTATTGCTGTAAGTCCCCTTAAAGATTGGAAGAGAGAATAATGTATCAATGTGATGTTTTGTGGTTTGTTAAACAGCTATTACCCCAAAGGTGGCTGCACAATGAAGATGAGTGAAGTGATGCCATGGTTATGATTTCCAGAATATTGAGAGGTCTGCTCAAATGAAAGACAGACATAGGTGCTGCTGAAAATCAGCTGAGAATAGTCCAAGATAATTTTCAGAGTGTCTTGTACTTCACATAATTATTCAAACCTTTAGTCTGCCATTTTCCTAGTCTGCCTACTTCATCCAATTATACTTTATCCGTAAAAATTAGAACACTGTCCAATAAGTCAAGCACCCTTATTTGAGTCACTATTTTTAACCTTCTTTGGTTATTCCCTTCACTAGAGTTGTGGAGGACAGATTTCTATCCCAAAGTGAAAGATGCTATTTAATATATAGTTCGTCAGTTGTCAGCCTCAAATATAACAGGACACTGTTGAAAAGGATACTGCTAATGAGTTTCCAACTGGCAAATTGTAAAAAAAAAATATTTGATTTCATATCTACAGAGAAAGTTTATGTCTGCAATGACTTAGGAAGTCCCAAATGTACCTCATTCCCTATACATACCCATGGTTCACAGTATCAAAACCCTTGCAAATATTGTATAATGACATCCATATGACTTATGCAAAGTAAAAGCATTAAGCTACTTCTAGATACTTGACATTTTTCTGTCCCCTCACTTTCACAAAGCATTTGCCAACAAACTATTTTTATTACTCATCACAATTTCCTAAGGCTGATAGCCATTGTTCAAGCACTAGAACAGTGATTCTCAACCTGTGGGTCACGACCCCTTTGGCAGTAGAATGACCCTTTCACAGGGGCCGCTTAAGACCATACTGCATATCAGATATTTACATTATGATTCATAACAGTAGCAACATTGCAGTTATGCAGTAGCAATGAAAATAATATTATGGTTGGGTCACAGCATGAGGAACTGTATTTAAAGGGCCAGAAGGTTGAGAACCACTGCACTAGACTGTCAGCCTTCTTGCCACAGTGACCCAAGACTCTGAGGTTCTGTCTATGCATCTACTTTCCTTAGGAATAGATTTGAAAATTTAGACTAAAATTGTCTTTTTGCTGTTCTGATTGGGTATCTTTTTCTTTTTTATATTCCAAATCACTGATTTGATTATTGGCATCATCTATTCTACTGTTGATCCCCTGTGAATTATTTTTCATTTCAGTTAGTGTATCTTTAATTTCTGACTGGGTTTTTTCTCAGTGGTGTTGAGGTTCTTGCCAAGTTCATTGATCATCCTTATAACCAGTGTTTTGAACTCTGCAATTAGTAGATTGCTATTCTCCATATTTTTTAATTTTTTTTTTTAGTCTTGTTCTTTTTTTTTCATTTGAAACATGTTTCTTTGTCTCATTTTGGCAGACTCCTGTGCTTGTTTTTATGTATTAGGTAGAACTGCTATGTCTCCCAGGTTTGGCAGCATGGCCCAATGTAGTAGGTGCCCTGTAGGGTCCAGTGGCGCACAGCCTTCCCAATAACCCCAGCTGGACACTTTAGGTGGTCCTCTCTTATGGGTTGTGTACATCATTCTTTTGTAATTGAGCCTTGGGTCCTCTTAGCACTTCAACAGGATGGACTCATCCCCAGGCTTGAAACAGCGTGGGTGGCCCTAAAATTTCAGAGGGGCTGGGCCTCAGAGCAACACCAGGGCAGGCAAACAGTGTGAGCCAGGTTGATATGGCGTCTCCATATGCCAGTTCTGTAGGGGGAGGGCCCAGAAAAAGAACGATGGTCTCTGCCAGCACTTCTGTCTGGGAAACAGCTGCCCCTCCAGCCCTCATGTTGATGTCAGACAGTTCGGTTCACCCCCGTATGTCTCTGGTGCTTTTCAAGCTGCTGTCCCAGAGCTGGAGCTCAGACAGAATGAAGCTGAGTAAGTCATGTGCGGGCCACTTAAGAGGAACTGTCTGAGACTTCAGAAGCCTTCCATTTCCATCACTGGCTTTTATAGCCAGGAGTGATGGGACTTCTCTTCCTGTCATTGAAACCCTAGTGTGGTGCTGGGACCACTCACTCCTCAGGGGATCCTCTGCAACTGAGATTTTCCTCCCAATTTGTATCTGCCACATGTGATTGTGGGACCAGCCCATTCCACATCTCCTAACTAGTCTTAATGTGGCTTCTCTTTTAATTCCCTAGTTTCAGAACTTCCATTCAGTCAGATTTCAGGCAGTTCTGAATGCTTTTATTTTTGTAGGTTATATATAATTTTGATATGATTGTGGACAAAGAGAATATAGCATTTACCTCAGCCACCATTTTGCCTGGAAGTCTTAAGCCAATTTTTTTGGTATGTTATCTTTATGTTTGATTTTCTATTTTCAATATCTTGCTCTATATTAAAAGAACAAAATACTTTCCTAATATCAATATTTAAGAGTTATTAAAAGTTATTTTAAAATGTGATAAATTTAGAGGAGTTCTAATAGTTTTGTTATACATTATTACCACTTATAGAAGCTGTGGTACCTTTCTCTCAACAAAGGAGGGTTTGCAAGCATTTATTGAATCTTGTTTCCATTATGCATGCTACCAGTAAGACTAATATGGAAATAAAACAGCCAGTGATTTTGTCATTATTTTATTTAATTATTCTGAATGGCACATTAACACTGTTTGGAGATTTATTGACCTATTTTATAAATACAGGGAGTGAATATTTCAGTGAGTTTCTCAGATTTTTCCTTTTTCTTACAGGCCCACTATTTGTACACTGACCACCAAATGATGATTCAAATTGCCTAAAGGAAATTCGGGCCCTTGGAACACAGGACTACTTGAGCTTTAAGCAGGTTTCTAACAACGACTTAGCTACCTGATGGAAAGACACCTTTAGTATTACATTTTGAGTGCCTCTCATGGGATCCTCTTATGTTGGTTTCTTGCATGCTTGGGGCTTGTTCTGGTTGGTTGATTTTTCAGTTCTTAATTGCCTTTCTCTCTCTCAAAGCTGCTTTTTTTGTTCCTTCCAACAAGACACGTTGCTGGTTACTCGGGCAGTTTTGTTTTACTTTTACCAGCCCTTAGTCTTTTTGAACCTCAGCATACATTTATTCTGAATTCCCTATGAGGTATTTTAAACTTTTCCAGGTTTCTTGTGGTTTATTTAACTTTGCAGTTTCCTTTAATTTTTTTCCCCAAATTCCCATATTTTGGCACCATTGCATCTCCTGGGGTTTATTAGCTGGATGATAGATTTCTTCAATGTTTTCCTCTCCCTCCAGAATTTGTGTGTGTGCATGTGTGTAATGTGTAATATATTGACACATCCCTGCATCAGTTCTTGTTCAAGTCTAAGGATTATCTCTAGACATTTCCTTTTCATTTGCATTCTAAACACCTGTTGTAGAAATAGTCATGTATCCTATCTGGGAAACTTATTTTCTTTTCCCCCCAACGTATGTATTCAACACTCCATATCTGGCTGACTCTTATCCCTTAGTATTATAACTTATCCTACTTATAGATTTTTTGTGTCCCTCCATATTTTAAGGTCATGCTCATTACTTTGGAGAGAAAGTCAAAAGTGTACCCTTATGACTACATTTTGTTATTTAAGTGAGTATTTTCACATATAGAAACTCTATCACACAGTGTTTCCTTTGTATTGTGGGATCTTTATTTCTGCTTTAGACCTCTCTTACATACCCTTATTATAGATTTCAAAGGCAAAAGCATTATATTCAACTGGTTACCTTTCCTCCTCAACACCACCTAGTTTTAAAAACAGCTGTCTCAACCATTGTTTAACGGATGTTGAATATAGTGAGGTGCTTTGAAACATTCTAATTATCTTTTGTCATTGTTTAGCAGTAAATGAATGTTCGGGCTTTTTTATTCACTCTAGTGGCATAAGTGCTTCCTAGGAGACAATGTCTTTCCTGCACTACACCCGGTGTTATTTCTTACTGCTAAAAATGGAAGAGTTGGGGTGAAGAGTGGGGAGAAGAAAAAGGAAGCTGAAAAATCTCTCTAGTTTCTTCTTTAAAGAAAAGTAATGATTTTCTTCTAGAAGGGAATCAAAGGCTGCATGGAATGTCTGTCCCTTTAAAAATGTAAGCTGATTTTTTTTAATGCCAGGCACTTTTATCCTTGTAGCTTAAAGGCAGAGAATGAATAAAATGTAGAAAATGAAGGACATGTGACAGCATCAAAGGAGCAAAGCAAAGATGGAGAGTGTGTGGCTGGCTATGTCAGGCCAGGGTGGGCCTTTGTAGGCAGGCCATTAAGGCAATCTGGCTGCCAGATGAAGTCTTTATGAAAGGGCAGAAAAGATGTATAAAGTCTTTTTGATGTTTTAAAGGAACATCTCCTTTATACTCTCCCTTCCCTTTCCCCTGCAGCATCTTGTCCTACCAATGGCATCCCTCTTGCAAGGCAAACCATAGCCATCTATAGAAGTGGTTTATGTTTCAAAGCATTTGGATCTTGACTTGATCTCTATCTTGAGGGATACTAGAACATTTTCATTTCCGCTAGGAGAAAATGGTGAATTGCTGGACAAATTGGTAGAAGCTTCTAAGACATTTTCAGAAGCAGTGGTTATTCAGAGTGAAATTAATCAAGTCCTATTTACCTAATCAAGATAAGGATTATTTCTTAAATAGACTTAATTATATCACATTGACACCATTAGGACACAGGACAAATCCCCTCATTTTATAAAGAGGAAATTGAGCATCAAAGACTCACAATTAGTCCAATGAAATTCCAGGACTGCAATCCATTTTCTCCACATTTTTGCTTCTTATATCATACCATCTCTCCCTTTACTCTCAGAAAACCTCATTTACCATCTCTATTCCTGCTTTCTCTTTCTTGATATTTGACTCCATTCCTTTGTCTGGAAGAACTATGTGACCAGTGGGATTTGCATCAGCCGAATATGTCTCTGAGGGTATTATAATCTGTGGCTTTGAACAAAGTTGGGTTAGCATAGCAGAAAGGCCCCACTATATATGAGGGTATTTTTGGTGGGGGCAGGAGAGAAGGGCATCTTTGGATGTCAGGTGTAAGTAATAGCAATCAGGTTCTATGTGATAATAAAAGGTACTACAGAGGGCGCATCATGCCCTTATACTGACCTGTCTTCAACTCTCCCACCTTCTAAATCTACATCAATTCCTTGGCCTACTTCACACTCTTTCCATATTGCACTTGGTATGTAAGTTGTACCACATTAGTTTAGCTGGGTACTAGGGAAGTATAGTGCAAAAGTGGACTGGCTTAAGGGGAAACCAAAGACCACCTGAATCCAAGTCCTAACTACCAAATCTATCCCTGTTGCTTTGAGCAAATTACAGATGGGAGACCCGGCTCAGAAAGTTGAAGTAAACTGTAGAGGTTAGATTTCTGACTTTTAAAGTGCTTTTCAGTAGTACTAACTCTCTAAGAACCAGAGAGAAGAAAAAAAGCATTTCCTTCTTTGCCTGGTCCCTGCCCCCACCTCTTGTTCAATTATTGTGATATTTATATTGCCTCAAAATGTCAGGTGTGCATTTTTCAAAGTATCAAAAACTCAGCAGAACATGAAAACTCCGTATTTTGTCCCATTTCTTTCCCTCTTGAGAGGAACTCTCTTCCTCCATAGTAATTACACAGTAAGTTATCAAGTTATGAAACATCCTGACTCTTTCAGCATTCTTCTTTCTAATCACACAGATCCCCTTAATCCCCCCTCACCTACACCAAAGGCATAACACATCTGAAATTTTTTTTCATAGTTAGAGAAGGCATACTCTTACCTATGCACACATTTTTCTAAACAAACCATCCTAGCACATAATAACAATAGACTCTTTACAAGTCTGTTGTTGATCCTTGCTGTCAACATCATAGCTACATAAGTCCTTCAACACCCTCCCTTTTCTGAATACTTGTTAGTGGAGACCTTTGTCTCACATAGTGTTCTAGCTATGTACAAGGCAGACGTGGACAATCCATTGCTTCAATAGGGCCTTCTGTAGGCTCATGACTTTTCCTGGCAGATTCCCCAGTAACAGTTAGCTTTGAGACTATCGTTGGAGGCTAAATTGATTAGGGATCTAATATGACATCTTAAAATACATTTAGCAATGCTTGGCATTTGCATGTTTCTTGGGGCTCCAATGGGTACCATTAATCTGTTCAGCCACAGGGCTGTTTCCCCTTTTCCTTGAGACTCCAGGGATTTTAGCTGTTTTAAGTGGGCAGCTGCCCAAATTCACTCCATCTCCTGGCTTTGTGGTCTCCTTCCAGCATGTTGGTGGAGCAAACTATAGTTCCTTTATTGGCTCTCAACTTCTTTCTGGCCCTGCCAGATGCACACAGACCCTTTTCATTCTAACAGATTTATTGCTAATCATTGCTGAGAGATGGGGAATAAGCAAAACAGAGGTGTGGTGAGTTCATCCTGTCCACCTACGTTTATATATCAAACTTCAATTCTATTCCAGACACGTGGAAATCAAGAGTAAATGCAAAATGATGTCTTCCTCCAAGAGGCTCCCAGTCGAACAGACAGAACTCACATATACTCAGTAGATACTTTTACAGAATGATAAGTGCAGATGGCACAGTAGAACAAACAGTTCTTGTTATTTTTAAAGTTAAAAATATTCCAAAATATTAAAAGATTGGTGCAGTTTTCATCTCATGGCTATTAAATATTTATTTATTTATTTATTTATTTATTTATTTATTTATTTATTTATTAATCCAATACATTTCTAAGTATCTACTACATGTCAGATTTATTCTTGGTCCTGGAGATATAATAATGAAGAAAAACAACTAATTTTCTAGTTTATAGTCTAATGAAGGAAACCATTAATACACACAAACTTACAGTTTCATATCATGATACGTGCTATGAAGAAAAAATGGACACAAATTAACATGTAGTCAGGGAAGGCCTCTCTGAGGAAGTGACATTAAAGTAGAAACCTAAAATGAAGTAGAGAGAGCTAGATGATTCCCTAAGGGAAGAGTTCCCCTTGTGTCAGAAGAAACAACAACACAATTCCTGAGGTGACAATGACCTTGACAGTTTGAAGATTATGAAGAATATCTGAACAGACACAGCAGAAGCTCTCAATTCACCATCATGGGAGCATTAAAGCATGGGAATTAGCAAACACTACAAATTGGTGCCTGAGTAATGCCACCAATCCAGAGAAAAAGCCTACTTCTCAACCTCCAAAATGTCTTTGTTCCCGAGAAGATCTCTTGGGCAGACTGAGGGCTTCATTCCTGTCACTACAGTGCTGGACAATTCTAAAGCTGCTGGAGTCCAGGCTAGAAAGAACAAATAAAGTCTTCATAGATAGTTTGGTATAGGTTTCTAAATGGCCAATATTATCTTGGAAAGAGCTGTGATTCCTGCAACTTTTGTTTTATCAATGCAGAGCTTCAGTTTCCCTTTTCTACATTTTGTCCATGGTAGTTATATTAGACTAGAGGCCCAGTGCATGAAATTCGTGCACTCATAGGGGTCCCTCAGCCCAGTCTGCACCCTCTCACAATCTGGGAGCCCTCAGCGGGTGTCTGACTGATTGATGGCTTAGGCCCGTTCCCCATAGGGTACAGGGTTAAACTGGCAGTTGGACATCCTTAACGCTGCTGTGGAGGTGTGAGCCCAGCTTCTGGCTGAGTAGCACCCCCCCTGTGGGAGTGCACTGACCACTAGGGGGCAGCTCTTGCATTGAGCATCTACCTCCTGGTGGTCAGTGTGTGTCATAGTGACTAGTCATCCCACCATCAGGCCAAAACTGGCTCTCAGACATCCCCTGAGGGGTCCTGGATTGCACAAGAGGGTGCTGGCCAGGCCAAGGAACCCCCACCAGTGTACAATCGGGGCCCCAGGAGGGATGCAGGAGGTTGGCCAGCCAGAAAGGGCCCACAGGAGGGCTCCAGAGCATGTCTGGCCCATCTCTCTCAGTCCTGATTGACCAGACCCCAGCAGCAAGCTAACCTATTGGTTGGAGTGTTTGCCCCCTGGTGGTCAGTGCATATCACAGTGACAGATCAATCAGTCAACTGTCTGCCCCCTGGTGACCAGTGAATGTCATAGTGAGCGGCTAAGTAGCCTTAGCATATCTTTTGCATATTATGCTTTGATTAGTTGAACAGACAACCAAACACTTAGCATATTACGCTTTTATTATATAGGCTACACCACATATGAATACTAAATATAAGAGACATTGGCCTATACAGGCGAGAAAATATAAAGAAGCTGAACAGAGGATAAAATAATTATTTCATAGTTTAAAAATACTGAGAAGGAATAGAAGGTTGCCGGATGGGAGGGGGTTTGGAGGACTAGATGAAAGAGGTGAAGGGATTATAAAGTACAAATTGCCAATTATAAAAACAGCCACAAGGATGTAAACTATAGTATAGGGAATTCTCTCAATGTAGTAATATCTGCATTGTGTCAGATGGGTACTAGACATATCAGGGTGATCACTCTGTAAGTTATATAAATGTCTAATCAGCAAATAGTACACCAGAAACTAATATAATATTGTATGTCAAACTAATTGAAAAATAAAAATTCTAAGAAGGATTCTTAAAGAAAATATAAATGAGTATCAAGTAATGTAATATTCAAGAGCCAGACACCAGAATGAGCCTCAGGTGCCATGATAGAACCACATCACACACACAATGTATTAAGAAATCCCAACTTTATAAATCCTCATAATTCCACTAGATGATCTCTCTACCCCTACCCCAAAGGCCAAGATAGTGCAATTGTCAAACAAGAGACTGAAATAATTATATGTGATACTTAATTAAATATCTATACTTCCAGTGAGTGAAAAATTTACCTCTCTCCCCCTCTTTTTTATTATAGGCAGCCCTAAGATAAAACCTTCAAGTTATGAATAATTATACCCTGCTGAGAAAAGTGATGGAGTACTATACTCAGAAGGACTTATCAAGCCCTGAAAATGTGGAGTCAACACTTAAGACCTTTTCTTTATTATTATTTTCCCCGACACTAACAGAGTTTCTCAGCTTGTTCCCAGAGGGAGATAAACAAACAGCGTGTACCTGCATTTTAATGGGAAAAAACAGGACAGGCTCATTCACTTTTTTTACTACACTGGCTTCATATTTCTCAGCGGGAAGGATACAGTGAAAAGTGCTTGTGTCATGGACAATGGTAAGTTACAAGGAGGGTAACATTATGGGTGGAGCTTTAGTATAAATTGGATAATAACATTTTGTAAACAGAAATTAACAGCTTAGATTACTCTTTCATATGGTGCTAGGAAATGGGGAAGCATCATTATATGCCTTCTGAGGCTCAGGCTAAGTTAGATGTCCTCCTATCTTTGGCACCTTCAATGCAGAAAAATGAAAGAATCAAGACCTTCTGCCCTTATTAGGAGCACTGTATTCCTAGCTTCAATATAGGCAACATAGCAACATGGTTGAAAGTTGAAACAGGATGGCGGAATTTGTGGAGCTATCGCAAGTTTATTTTTCTAAGGTGGGTGCTTCTTATCTGGCCTCAATATACTTAAAACATAGGTTCTCAAATTTTAGATAGCATAAAAATCAGTTGTACAGCTTGTTAAAAATGCAAATGCCTAGCCACCATACACAGAGAATGTTTTCATGTGTTTGGGATGAGAATCAAGAATCTAAATTTTAATAACCAAACACCTTAACAGGTTATGATATACTGGTCCAACGGGACTATTCTGAGAAACACAATCAATAGTCAGGTTTAGGAAATCTTTGAATGCCTAATATTGAATGAAATAGTCATGTGGGTTCTTATGACTACACATTTTTCTTGGAATTTCTAAATGGGTTCCTCATCTAAAGAAGCTTAAGAATCTTGGGGAGACATGATTTTGAGCAGCCTGTGGATTCCACTCAACTTTTGGATCCCAACCAGCTTCACAGAGTCTCAAGGTCAACCTGGCAGCTTGGCTTGAGAAATGGAGTTCATTTCCTCTATTAGTCTGGTTTCTTGGTTTAGCTACTCTGGTCTGAATCTGTTTTCTAGGCTGTGTTATTGTCCCAACATTCCTGCATGACATTCATGTAATCAGCCAGCAATATATTCAATGTGAACAGAGGACACTGTACTGGATATTAATATAATAATTTATGAGCCAAACAAAGCCCTTTTAACAGAGTTTCTGATTGTTCCTATCAGTGAGAGGTGGCTTGAGAAGCACCTTTTACTATAGTGGTGACATGAGAAGTAAGCATGAGTTGGAAGAAAATGAAATAAGAGCAAGTACATGAGGACATATCAGAAATCAGTTCTAAATCCCAGCACTCCAGCTTCTTTTTAATCACTTGCCTCTATGCCCAGTCATCCTCCTCATATTTTTGCATTCCGCTGCTGCCTAAATTTCTCCAGTTCATCTTCCCTTCCTAAGTCTCTCTGCCTTCTCCCTTCTCTCTGCCTAAGTCTTTTGCTTTCCAAATTTCAGCCTTTTTCCATTTATTTCTCAGTATGCTGGGGGAATGAAATGAGAGAGAATGAGTTGGAGAAATATGAAGGCATATGAAAATATTATCAATAAGGGGAACCTGACAAGGCAGAAAATTAGAGAAGTGGGCGAGTCAGCAAACACAGACAAATGGATCAAGTTTCTGCATCCTACCCATCATTCTGCTATAACCTTGGTCATAGTTAGTGTAATGCTATTCTCTTCTGTTTTTCAGTGGTTTTTCTTATGAAGCAATTAAGACATTGGAATAGATGATCACTAGAATCTTTTCAGCTCTGAAAGGCTGGCTCATGAACAGAGAGCTTTCCAAACCAGAGATTATACATCCAGTTTAATTCCTCTTACCTGGCAAATGTAATTGGATTACACTGGTACCAGAGGTGTTTTCATTACCACTTAATTAGATACCTTTTGTAGTGGTATGCTAACCATTGCACATAGAACAACACCACAGTAGGTAAGTAGTGTTGTGTAATTAAAAGTGAGGAGGATTCTAATATCCTTAATTTTTATAATGCTATAATGTTTCTAAAGCACTTTCACACACATGTATCACCAAGTCCTCACTAAAATAATGAACCGTAGGCACTCTGTCCACATTTTACCAAGTACTGAGCTTACAATACTTTGATTTTTTTTGCTTAAAATATTACAAAGAGTAGTACATATGTCTCCTTTTTCTCCCCCTTGACCTTCCCCTGGCCTCCCCTACCCCCAGTGTCTTATGTCCATTGGTTATGCTTAGATGGATGCATAAAAGTCCTTTGGTTGATCTCTTTCCCCTCCCCCCAACCCTCCCCAGCCTTCCTGCTGTAGTTTGACAATCTGTTTAATGCTGCTCTGCTTCTGCATCTATTTTTGTTTATCAGTTTATAATGGTCTTTATTTGTTAGAGGTTGACCAGGAACTATAAGGCAGTCTTCTATCTCACAAAAAGAAGGTGAATTGATTCCTGATCATCTCAATTTTTCTTTGTTGTACAGGTAATTAGAGGATTTGAACTCAGATGGTCTCTTCCTCAAAGTATCCATCTGTGGAGTTATCACAACAGAGGTGACTCATGATGATTGGAATCATTCATTTCTGGCCGAGAAGCAGTTCATTAAGGCATTTGTTTTTGGAAAAGCTGGGTATAATTTGTATTATAATGTGATGATTTTCAGATTTCAATGAATGCCCCTCATTTCAAAGACTCGATGAACCTTGTATAAACAGGTATATAAAAAAAATAAAAGAAAGAAAATGCTTACTGCAAGCCAAACACTATGTTACATAAAAGCTGATCCCATTTGGCAACAGCATACTTCATTTTGGGATTGGAACTTGCTCAAATTCACATGAAAAACAACTGGAGAAGACCCGAAAGCCTGGCCACCAGAACATAGAAAAATACACCTAAACTTTCCTATATTTTGGCCCATAGCATCCAGCTAAATACAACACTAAGGTGAGATGAAGAATAAAGCCATGGAAGCAAAACATTAAAACCCTGGCTAAAACAACAAAGTAAGCAATGCAATACTCTAGGAATGGAATTAAGTGCCACACTATCAGCAGCTCCACAGTCTTCTCTTTGCTGACCCCCAGAACACTCTGTTAGTGGAGCATAGTTTCTCTTCACAGCAAGGTCATGCTGAGTTCCAGACAGAGGGCTGAAACCTGTTGTACCTGCATGCAAGTTGTAATTAGAACTGGCCACTCCTAAAGTTTACCCATTAAAGTAAGCCCTGCCACAGGAAAGAACAAAGTCACAGTAAAAAACACATCACACTAGGAAGAAGTAGGAGAAGTGAGAGAGGTAAGGGGTAAGAAGTGATAGTAGCCATTAAGAAATGAATGCAAGATATTTTTGCCTAAATCAGGATACATCAAGCTGAAGATGGCCAATTGCGCATGGCCACCATGTGAGACCCTTACAAGAAGTGCACAGAGCAGTCTAGAAACAATGTCTGCAGTGGAAGGCACATGCCCCTTTCTTTTTCAACTTCTGTGCATCTCAAGAACCACACTCCCAGGAATCAAACTGCAGTGCTGAAGTGGGGCATTCTTAAATGATGCCCCCCTCACACCTTTCCACTTTAACTTATGTTCAACTTAATCATATTTAAGGTTCAGGTTTGGTACAATATAAAAAGGGATTTATAAAGACTATCTAAGACAAAACTATGTTTTTAATATATTCTTATTAATGTCAGCTAGGAAGGGAGAAGGAAAGAGATATAGAAACATCAATGGTGAAAGACTCATGGATTGGCTGCCGCCTGTAGGCCACCAATTGGGGATTGAGCCCACAACCAGGGCATTTGCCCTACCTGGGAATCAAACCATAACTTCATAGGTCAACACTCAACCTCTGAACTATGCTGACAGGACCAAAGATAAAGTTCCTGGCATTAAAGTAAATTTAAGGAATCATTAGAGTAAATTTGGGGAAATATGCACCTCTCTGCTGGTTCTTGGCTCTACTACTCTCTAAATTAGTTAAACAAGGAGGCTGTTAGACCAAGATGGCTCTAAAGCCATGGCATTAGACTTTGGTTTGGTGGCAAACTCAAATCTGAGCCTATAAATATCTCAGGTTATGAAACCAAAACCTAAGGACAACCAATCACAGTCAACTACGTTTTTAGCTATAGCTAATCAACAATTTCCTGACTTCCCTTCTACTCCTTCTCTATGGAAGTTTCCCCCCAGCTCCATTAGAGCACTTCTAAATACTTCTGCCCTGCTGCTGCTCTATTCCAATAGATTTTTACTCAAATAAATTCTTAAAATTTTAATATGTCTCATTTTATCTTTTAACAATCATTCCCCTTCTCTTCTGGGTCACTGTGGAGACGACTGTTACACACATTTCCCAGTCTCCCTTGTCTACTGAGTCCACTCATTCAGTAAGAATGGCTGGCTGAAAAGTAGAAGTAGGGGCATGACAGGAGCCAGGGCATTTCTTCCCTCTTTTCTCTGCCTCCTTCACCATCTATGGCTGTGGATACATCTCTTCCAGAGATCAATCCCTGGACTCTCCTTATCTCTGTAATTGATGCTAATCTCTGGGGTGCTTTAATGCCTGATGATTGGCTTCTCACAGTGTCATCACCCATGTAACATATTTTTTGAATTTAATTTCCTTTATTTGAAAATTTGGGGTGATGTATGTCTCTCTGGAAATTCTTTCACTGATTCAACCACGTTTTATCAGATTTTCTAGTACTAAAATCTATTTTAATATTTCCAATTAATTTATTTATCATATTAGCATTAATTAATATAGCACAGCTACAGTGATATTAAATAGATATATACAATGCAACTATATCTCTAAACAGTATTGCTAAATGTTCTCCTACAGTGACTTGATAATGAATAAACATCTGAGAACAACTTACCACAATCACTATGGTCTGGAGCATGAACAAAGAACACAATATCAGGAAGAAAGTTGCAATAGTGAACCATCTAATGGTACTTACTCACTTTTGGTAAAGATGGAAACCCCAAAATAAATGGATACATTTTTTAAACTGTGTTCCAGGAGAAAGGTATTTTAGTAAAAAATGGAGCGCGGACTGGTTTGGCTCAGTGGATAGTGCGTTGGCCTGAAGACTGAGAGGTCCCATGTTTGATTCCGGTCAAGGGCATGAACCTTGGTTGCGGGCACATTCCTAGTGGGATGTGTGTAGGAGGCAGCTGATCGATGTTTCTCTCTCATCAATGTTTCTGGCTCTCTATCCCTCTCCTTTCCTTGCTGTAAAAAATCAAATATATATATATATATATATATATATATATATATATATATATATAATTTTACAAAGAAAGGTTTTCTCTGTAAGTAGTCTTTTTAAAATTATTCTTCATAGACCAATTATATTAGAATCATTCAGGCTGCTTGCTCATGTTCGATTATTCCTAGTTCCTCTCTAGATATACTGAACATATTTAGTGGTTGGGATCCAGAAATCTCTTTTAAAAGAAAGAAAACACACTTAGCAATTTTTATGTATATTAAATTTTGAGAGCTACTGCTCTCAAAAGGAAAACAGAACACTATTAGTGATTAGAAATGATTGATCTAATTACAAATAGATAGTTGAAGCCAAGTCCACATTTCAAATATGTAAAGGCATTTTTTTAATAACAGACATAAACATAATGGTCTGTACACTTTACCCCATCTTCTCACCATTCTTCCTAGAACTACCAGTGATCTTCAGCTGAATTTTAATATCCAGAGTTCTTTAGTTACATTTTGATATGCTTTGACTGAGACTACTAGGAAGTATTCCAGGAGACAACATTTGATCCATAGTTATGATGGTGGTAGACTCCATGTTATTATAGCAATTAGAATAATTTCTGGCTCTGGTAAGTCCTCTGAAAATATTTGATTGTGATACTGTCTTATCTCCTCATCCACAGAACCTAATGCAGTGTCCAACTATCAAGACATATTTGTTTACAAGAATGGAAATGACAATAATTCCACTAAGTCCATTTATTTCATGCAAATTTACCAGGATGCAGATGGAAACATTTCAGTTATGTCTCAAATAGGGCATAGTTAGTAACAGCATTGGTTTTATTTTTCCTAATATACCACCTAAGCCATCATGTTCATTATCAGGGAACTTTATTTTAGCTTTTATTGTCAGGATAAAACTTCCATTATGTATGGAAATTACATTGGGAGTGGGGTAGAATTTTATAAAAAATAGCAAGAATTTTGCCTTTTTAGAAATCTGTCTTATCATGTGTAGTTTAAATGCAAAGCCAGTGCCTGTCTTGGGTAAAAATTTAAAGGGGGAGAATTGCACTTTCTTTCTTACTTTTTTTTTTTTTTGGTTTAAAATGTGTTTTTTTTTTCAATTACAGTTGATATTCAATATTATTTTACATTAGTTTCAGGTGTAGAGCATAGTGTTTAAACACTTATATAATTTATTGAGTGATTCCCCCTTATAATTCTAGTACCCACCTGGCACCATACATCGCTATTACGTCATTGACTATATTCCCTGTGCTATGCTTTACATCACATGACTGTTTTTAACTACCAATTTGTATTTCTGAATGCCTTCACTTTTTTTTATTTTACAATCTCACTTTTCTGTCATTTCTCTCATTCCACCTTCCCAGCAATCTTCTCCTTTGGATCACCCTCTCTCCAGTCATTCTCACAGTCAAGATCTCACCTCCTTCATGGACTTCCACACCCTTTCTGGCCAATATTCCTGCTATAACACACTGATTAACTTCTGTATGCATTCCACTGTGTGGGTTTTCACTGCCATTGTCTCTAATTCTGTTATTCTCTTTACCTGGGGACCAAGCTGCCTGTACCTCCTAAAAGGTCCATTAAATTAAGGGGAGAGTCTAGACCATTCAAAAGTCTCTTTCAAAACCAAGCATTTTTAAGCAGCAATCTCTGATAATAGGGGCCTCTGGCCAACTCTCAAACAAAAGGTTACCTCTTACCCTTCTCTCTCTCTGGGGTCCATCAACCACCTCTCACTGCTACCCTCATCTCTCCATCCTGGAAAAGATGAGTATTGATTTGGGAGAAATGCAAAAGGGCTGCATGAACACAGGCTGTAGGCGTGGAATTTATAACTTTGTTATTGATACTTATCCTTCTAAGCATCTCACCTCCCAATATTCACATATATCCAGCTGCTTCAAGATGCAGATATCATTTTTTATTTTAACTTCAGAGAGGGCTAATCATGGTTCACAAACTCGTATGAAGTATACAAACTCACCTTACTCAGTGAGATAGAATAAGTTACATCTTCATGGACTCAGCATATTAAGATTGCCAGCATTGTGCCAACTCTTCAGAGCCTTCCCTATTTCACTGCTGGACAGGGCAGCAGATTTTCTAACCAAGTCATGGGGATTGTTCTCTTTTCCTCACAGTACAATCTTAATTCCTGTACTCCAACATCAAGCCATCTATTTTAGATTATTCTTAATAATGAGAACTTCTAGTTCCTAAGAAGAACAGTAGGAAACTGAGAGTTAGGGAAACCATAATGTCATTCTACATATGGGCAGGTAGGCATCTCCTAAGCATGAGCACAGGACCCAGTCCTTTCCCCTGAGGAGATGTAGTCCGCTGGGTAGACATGAATGGCCAGCTTTACTATAAACTGATTCATGCTTCAGAGAATAAAATTTTTACAAGTTTCCATGAGAGAGTTGGAAGTCCTGGTGGAAATTTCTGTGAGAAAATCAGAGCTCAATATAAAAATTAGTGTTGAGATGCATGCTAGTGGAATCTTTGGTATTTTTCCAGGGTTGAAGCTATAGAAAGTCTGGAGCTAAGTGGAAAGTAAGCAGAGCAGGAGAGCTTGGGCAGCATCTACTTTTACAAAATGCATGGTTAGTTTGTTCTTAAAAAATGTAAAACTCAGCTCAGTTGTCTGTTCTTTGAGGATGCCTTTGTTTCCTGATGCTCAGCCTGAGCAGATATCTGAGTTTTTCTCTCTGCCTCCAGTCATAGCACACTTGCACCAACATTACACTAAACTGGCTATATGTTATCGCATTTGCATTATTTTATCCTCATTGATATAGTTTCCTGAAAGCTGGGACTGTGTCTTCACAATTTTGTAGTCCCAGAGCATAGCAGAGTACTTAGTAAAGGGCAGAAGTTTAATCCATGTCTACTAGAATAAATGGGGTGAGGAGAAGGAGTGAATGAATGAATAAATAGAATGAAGAACAGCGGCACAGAAAATTACCAGAAAGTTAAGTTAAAGGTAAGTCAAAGTTTCAAGAAGGCTAAGAGTGTGAACAGCTATACAGCAATCATATGGAGTGAGATCAGAAGAAGGACTTGATTAGCTTAGGCAAATAATATTTAATTGAATGTTTGAGGTTATATATTTTTAAGAATTTTTTTTTCCAAGCAGCAGAGGTCAGAATTCAATTCTTTGATGAATATATGGAAGGAAGGAAATGGTTCCAATCACCACCAACTATACTCAGAGAAATTTAGAGAATTAAGGGAAAGTAAAAGACAGATGTTAATGTTGAATGACAAGGATTATTATTTTTGGAAGGAGGAATCTTGACAAAACGACAAAGATTTGCATGTGAGTGAAACTGAAAAAGCACATATAAGGAACCAAGAAGGATATGATAATAGAGGAATCAAGAATAGTATGGAAGATGCTTTACATTTTTACAGTCGTTCAGTCTCACTTTCCATCTCTCTCTTCTTCCTCTCTGTCTCTGTTTCTCTTTTACACACACACACACACACACACACACACACTGCTAACTGCATAGCATGTATTTTCTAACCACTTGTTGATCAACTGAGAGGCTCAACAATTAATAAATGCCAGGCAGGAGACAGGGCTCCATTTTCAACTGATACTCGGACATTTCAGGAAGCTTCAAACACATTTGGGAGGAGGGAAATATTCACAGTAATGTGATAGGACTTTAAAAATAAATAATATTTTTAAAACCATTTCTGGCAAGCTGTAGGACAGGGTTTTTGACCACATGCTCAAGTTGAGGACAGCATCATCTGGGTATTGTTACCCTAAGCATGAAAAGGTGGGATGTGCCATTCCTAATTAAGTATGATGCATCATATCTGATTTCTGAATGAGAGCAGATTTTCCAGAGGAAGGTAACTGTGACAGTCTCACCTACTGCGCAATTTGACTCACTGAAGACAAAGCTCAGCTTTTTGGCCTGGCTTCTCTCAAGCTGCAAGATAATCAGTCATGACCCCCAAAAGGAGACTCAGCCCCAGTGGCTTCAAATGTTCTTGGACATGAAATCACACAGTCCCCTTTAAAGTCCTGCAAAAGGTTTGATTCCTTGACTTTCTGAGGAGGTGAATTCAACAGGTTAAATGGCCATCCTGTGAAAACCATTCATTTGTTCTAAATTTACCACTGACTCCTGCTGAGTGACCTTTTGTTTTCCTGTGAAGCAAGGAAGGAAAAGCAAGAAAGCCAGCAGTGCAGCTCAGGTAAGCCTGGCGTTGCAGTGTTTTCCCTTTTCTTGTCCCTCTTCTATTTGTAGGTAAACACCCAAGCTCCCACCACCTTGTCAAACTCTTCAAGGGAAACATTATTGCCTTAATTGCTTACACAAAATTTGCATAATGTAGAGTTCTGACAGCCACTAAAACAGGGATGCAAAAAGGAGATTAACAAGTGAGGCGCACGCTCAGCCAAGCCTGTGCAGTTTAAAAACGTGAGCAGAGGAGAATTCATTGGATGGGTGGGTTTGTTGTGTCAACTGCTCTCTGCCCCTCCCTGGGCCTCTCCATCCCGCCTTCAGGTTTGTTTTTCATTTGCATGCATTGGCTCCTCGCACGTGCCCAGACTGTTAATTAGCATTCCCAGCAGAGCCCCCTCCAGGCCCAGGAGAGCTTGGGAGGCTCCAGCTCAGGAAGCTCCAGCCCTGCACTGATTGAAAACAGCCTTGCCTCTACACTACACTCACCCAAACATTC
This sequence comes from Murina feae, assembly GCA_004026665.1. Classification (NCBI taxonomy): domain Eukaryota; kingdom Metazoa; phylum Chordata; class Mammalia; order Chiroptera; family Vespertilionidae; genus Murina; species Murina feae. Next base: position 52,262 of record PVJC01000492.1, read on the forward strand.
CAAACGCTAACACTTCTAGGAAAGGCTGGGACTGTGCCGCCCCCATCTTTGTACTTCAGTGTTTTGCTTTTTCTCCAAAAACAAAATTGATTATTTTTTTTGGAAGTGTCAGGTAGGCAACTCCTCTTTGTGATTCCCATCAAGACCCTTGGCATGACTGGCAGCATCAGGGCAGAAGAAGTCTGTGCCATTCTGTTCTTGGAGCACTTCAGTGACTTCCTGTTGCCTACAGGTTAACGAACCCCTTAGAATGGCTTCAAATCCTGATCCAGTCATACCACATTACTTTTGTAAAAGGAAAATGTTCTGTTTGCTAAGGCACGTGCCCAGGAGATAAACTAACTGCATGCTAGTTCACTGCACTTCCTCTAACCAGCTGAAGCTGATGAAGTGCATGAACTCAGAATAAATTCTTCCCTCTATCCCTAGACGTTTACTGGACCAAACCTGAAGTCTCTTTCCTTAGCCTACTGTGTCCAGACCAATGGATGGACTCATTCTATCCTACCCAGGGTGCTAGCTTTTCATGGTCAATTAGCATAAACGCCATGCATTCTCACCTTCCATTACTTAGGAATCCCTCACATTTCCCCCTCAGTGAATTACACAGTGAATGACCTCATTAGTGCTGCCTGGCAAGTTAATAAACTCACCTTCTCCCCCATAGTCTTTGATTAATTCTGTGACACTTGCTATTCTGTTTTTGCCCCAGCTTCAATCTCTTTATTACATATCATATCAGCCAAGACTAACTTGCTCCCACCCTCTACATCCTTTCCTTTCCTCATTTCTACCATACTGAATACTTGCTTCAGTAACTCCTTTTTTTACAAAACATTCCCTACTCCAAAATAAACTCCCATAGGATGCTGCAACTTTTGCCTTTTGCCCTGGAAGTCTCATCTCTTTGCAAGTTAAGCATCCAAGGCCCAATCATTGTATACAGGCCCCACTAATATCATCGAGGAGGAGGAACATAGACATGTGTTTTTGTTGCTGAAGTATACAAACACAATTGATTTTTGTATATTGATTTTATATCCAACCACTATCCTAAACTATTTCATAGTTCTAATAGTGTATAAACCTGCTTGTTTTATGTAGGCAATCATATTTTCTACAAATAATAATAGCTTTCCACTTTCCAATCATCATGCCTTTTATTCTCTTTCTTGTCTTGCTGACTTGGCTCTGAAGCTTTCCATGTGATATTGTGATACAGAGCATTTTTGTATCATTACTGAATTTCCAGGCAATATGTAATTTTACCATTAAACATTTGGCTATATTTTTAGTAGAGTTCTTTTATAAAGTAAAAAACTTCCTTTAATCCCAATTTGAAAATGTTTTTATTATAAATGTACATAAGAGTTTATAAGTTTTTTTTCAAGTTTATAGAAATGTCCTCCCCAAATTCTACTCTATTATTAGATGTGTTTTTATACTTTTCCCCCCATGCATAAAGTTTTCCAAATTTTTTCATACATGAGTGATTATTTAAGCCAGTAAGTTTCAAACTGAGGTGTCTTTTGAATACACTGTGGTTTCAATATTTGTATATATTCTTTTTTTTTTTGGGGGGGGGGAAGGGAGGCTCTGATTTGGGAAAACTAAAAAAAAAAAAATTAAGGTGAAACCCACATGAAAGTAGTGAAAGTAGTGAGTTAGTATTTAGTCCTCAATCTAGAGTCTCAAACAGAACAAAGAGATTTTGAAATTTTATTTGTTGTCTCTTCAGTTAATAGGAAGCTGTTTAGAAATAAATATGTACCTGCTTTACTGACCCATGTTTTATTGATGATGATGATTATGATGATGCTGCTACTGCTGATGGTTTGAAAACATAAATACACTGCATAGAACAGCAGGAGAGAATGCCTCTAATAGTGAATGACTGAATGAAAAATCAGAGACAGACGCTCAAAAACCAATAACCAAGGTTGCAATAAGCAGATTGACTTTATAGTTGGCTAACACAGAAATATGAGAGAGCCAAAGGCTTCTAGGGTATTTAAAATAAACCTGGGAATCTAAAAGAGGATAAGGTTTCTGTCCTGTGTGCTCAGTGATTGAGCATTGACCATTGAACAGCAGGTCTCAATTTGATTCCCAGTCATGGCACATGCCCGGGTTGTGGCTCAATCCCCACTGCGAGATCTGCAGGAGGCAGCCGATCAGTGAAGCTCTGGCATCATTGATGTTTCTATTTCTCTCTCCCTCTTGCTTCCTCTCTCTGAAATAAACAAAAGCATATTTAAAAGAGGATAGGATAACTCATCCATTAGTTACAGCTTAAATATGTGAGTGGGCAACAATATGCTGATATTATGTTCTTATTAGATGTCCCAGATGTGGGCCCCAGACATAAAAGAACAAGTCGATCTGGCAAAACAATGACAATTAATTTGGGGCTAGAATTTATCTTGAAAAAAAGAGACCCATATCACTTCTTAATTAATGAGGATTCTGCTATCTACCAGCCCTTATTTTCAGACATAAACAAAATGTGAGAAATAAACAGGAAAGAGATCACAGCAGGAAACCTTGGCTTTATGGGTTAAAACCCATGTCAGTGTTCCAATTGTGCTTCCTCACATGTTATAGATGAGAGAAGTCAAGTTACAATTTGATTTTGATTGTGATAAAGACTGAAAAAAATGCTAAGAAAGAAGGCTCTCATCCAATCCAGTGACACAGGATTTTATTGCTTGACAAAATTTGTTGAGCAGCCATGAGGAAATTCACAGTCTAGTACTTCTGGAAAATAATGAACCATGTGTGCTGTGATATCAAGTAAATGGAAGTTAGAATTGAGAGAATGCTTATGATCAGCCAATTGGAAAGATGCACAGCATTCAGTTCTAGGTGCAAAGTAATTCAGGAGTGATGAGAAAGTTAAATTTTAAAGATGCTAAAGGTGAAAGTTTCTTTTCATTTATGGCAATACTATAATGTTTCCTGATAAAGATCAAAATAAAAGGAAAATCCAATTTTAAAGAGTATAGAGAGGCAAGTAATTGAGAATGATATTCCATATAGAATGATGTTCTTCTGAGTCTATTCACCATGCAATTTCACTTTTGCCATTTGCTCTATGAAGGCAGATATTTAATTTAGAGAATTGTGTTTAGAGACAAAATGAAACTTCAAAATACCCGTAGAAGCAACATTAACTTCAAAGACACCCTTCCAAGTTGATTTGATATTATAAATTCTTTTTTTTAGCATTTAATGACCATCTAACTAATATATAAAGCTTATAAAAATCATTAAAACAGGTTCTGGAGTTGCAAGTTCATATAAGTACTATTTCCTTACAGCATTCTGCCCTCTTCATCAGCTGGGTGAGTGTCACTCTGTGTGCATACACTGGGAAGGAAGCAGCATGTAGCAGGCAATCTGACTTATTTGCATCTTTAAGCACCAAGTTCCATCACTAATGGTATAAACACTGTGAAAATGTAAAGATTGTAATATAAATCTCATCAGTGAGAGTTTTAGCAATATGAATATTTTTACTGGATCTCTTTGTAATTTGTTTATTTTTAAACTACGTTCAACAATTCTGAAGCTTCACTGTCTATCCCCTTTTAGAAGCCTGGCTGGTGTAGCACAGTGGTTGAGCATCAACCTATGAACCAGAAAGTGACAGTTCAGTTCTCAGTCAGGGCACATGCCTAGAGTTTCAGGCTTAATCCCCAGTATAGGATGTGCAGGAGGCAGTCGAGCAATGATTCTCATCATTTATGTTTCCCTGTCTCTCTCTCTCTGAAATCAAGAAAAATCTACTTAAAAAAAAACATTGTGGGTCATTTGTATTAAAGAGTAGAGATTGCATACTCAAAAAGAAAATGCTACCATTATTGATAGAACAAATTTTAAGCATATGAATTCATCAAAATAAAGTTGTTTTGTTTTTGAAAAAAGGAAAATTTACTGTCATGAAAAATAAAGCAGAAAACAACTAAGCAAGTAATTGCTGATGGCTTCCTCTAGTCAACTATGAGATGTTTCCAACATTCATTCTCTCTTTCATCTGTTCTTGAGTTTTAGTTCATCCCTGATCATTCAAGAAAGACTCCAATACTCAGTCTTCCTTACAGTTGGATGCAACCATGAGACAAAATTCTGGTGAATGCAATGTGAGTGAAGGTGATATTTGCCACTTCCAAGTTTGCTCTTTAAATTATTGAGCATGAAATGCCTTGGCACATTTCCAGGACCTTACTGCTGCAAGAAGTGAGAAGGGAGAAAACTGCCTTGGTCAGAGAGATGGAAGGCACTTACTGAAGATGTAAAGGCACCCTGATCAAGACTGCCTATTTCTGAGCTGTAACCTGAGAGAGAAATGACCTTCTAATGCATTTGTGCCAGTCTATATTTTTTGTAGACTCTCAGTCTGACCCCTCACTAATTCAGCTGCCAAGCAGTTAGAAAGGTGAGATTAATTAGATAAAACTCTTTGAGTAGACTTTGACGGAGATGGTGGGCATAGATTGTTCAGGAGAGTGTATGTATATGCAGTGGTCCATGATCAGGATAAACCATGGTAGTTGAGGATAACTGGGTTGATTAAAGCAAAAGGTAATCACTAAGACATTGATAAATAACAATCAAGTTGTCCTTCAGTAGGTGAATGGATATATAAACTGGAGTATGTCTGAATAGTGGAATATTATTCAATGCTAAAAAGAAATGACCTATCAAGCCATGAAAAGACATGAAGGGATCATAAGTGAGCATTACAAAGTAAAAGAAATCAATGTGAAAATGCCATACATTGTGTGAATCCAACTATATAATATTCTGGAAAAGACAAAACTATGGAGACAAAAATATCAGCAGTTAGTGTGGTAGGAGGGGCAGACAGAACACAAAGGATTTTTAAGGCAGTGAAAATACTCTGTATGATACTATAATGATGATAGATGTCACCATACATTTGTCCAATGCACATGAAGTATAAAAACAGGAGTGAATCCTAAGGTAGACTTCAGACTTCAAGTGTTTGCGATGTGTCAGTGTAGGATCACCAGTTATAACAATGGTACCATTGTAATGGGGGGGGGGTGTTGATAAAGGGGGAAGAAGGCTTGCATGAATAGGGACAGAAGGTAGCTAAGAAATCTCCTTACTTTCCTGTCAATTTTCCTATGAATGTAAAACTTCTATAAAAGAATGAAGTCCTGAAAACTTACAATCTTCATTTAAATTGGGTGATTTTATATGTAAACCACACCTCAATAAAGCTGTTTTAAAAAGAAACAAACAAAAAAACACAAAAAGGTGAATAACAAGGTTCAAATGATTGAAGAATCACGGTCATTAAGCATTTCAGACAGTCTTAGAGGTTATATGCTCAACCTTCCTTCTCCAACATGAAAATATGCTGTAAAATCATCATATATAATAAAAGGATAATATGCAAATTGACCCTAACAGCAGAAAGACTGGGAATGACTGATCACTATTACACACACTGACCACCAAGGGGCAGAGGCTCAACGCAGAAGCTGCCCCTGGTGGTCAGTGCACTCTCATAGGGGGAGCTCTGCTCAGCCACAAGTCAGGCTGATGGCTACCAGTACAGCAGTGGTGGTGGGAGCCTCTCCCACCTCCTCAGCAGCACTAAGGATGTTCGACTGAAGCTTAGGCCTGCTCCCCATTAGCAAGTGGACATCATCTGAGGACTCCCGGGCTGCCAAAGAGATGTCTGACTACCGGGATATCAGGCTTAAGCCAGAAGGTGGACATCCCCCGATAGGTCCCAGACTGAAAGAGGGTGCAGGCCAGGCTGAGGGACACCCCTGAGTGCACAAATTTTTGTGCACTGAGCCTCTAGTCTGGAATAAGTAGCCAGGCAACAGCTTCTGGTATAGGAATGCCACTACCTCATACAGCATCGCCCCTGTTTACATAGATAACACATTAGAAAACTCTTCCTGAGGTGGATCTGAAATCCACTTATCCTTAGTTTCCAATCAGTGATTCAAGTTTTCTCCTTGCAAGTAAATGTAATTCTGCTACTATGTAACATACCTTGAAGTTGTAGTTTGTCATGTCCCCTTTAGACTCTCTATTTTCAAATGCACTTCCTCAGGGTTTTTAATTTGTCCCTTCCCGCCCCCCCCCATGACTTCTGGGTCCACTGCCATCTGGATCAGAGTGCAATGTGTCTCCTCCAGTGTGTTCATGCTCTTTAAATGTGTCTGGAACGGAATGTACCACCCTAGGTATGCTCTGATGCAGACAGAGAAGGAAAGTGGCATTCACGGTCCTTGTTCTGGGCAATGTACATCTTGTAATAAAGCAGAGGATCAAATTAGCTTCTTGGTTTTTGTTTCCTTTTCCTGGCAGCCCTGCTTTATTATTGAAAACCCATTATTTTTACGTCTTGTCTGAGATGGTAAGGGCATGGGGGAACCTAAAAGCAGGGAAACAGAAAACAACATTTTTATAATAATCTAATGCATGAGGTAAACAGGAAGGAAGAGATACAAGAAACTGTCCAGGGAAAAAGAATCAGTTGGCATAGTTATGAATTGGATGTGAATATTTGAAAAAAAAATCACTGAAATAACTGAGTTTCAAACAGAAGATATTTGGAGAGGAGGTATTAGGAGGAGGTGAAGATTCAATTCTGTTGAAATGTTCGCAGCTAGTTATTGCTTTATTTGACGGGGAGAGGAGAGAAATAAACTACTTTGGAAATAGATCATGATCAGATGCAAAATGGTTCAGGGAGAGGAGAATGCTTGTTCTTATGTACTCTTCAGAACTGTGATGGGAGCAGAACAGATGGTTGGGTGGTTAAGATAAGCAGTTAAAGTGAGGCTGTTCTTATCCTAAGCTTATTTCAAACACCCAATTTTCTTGAATCTGCAATATGACATTGGAAATATCACAATCAGGAAGTTTTCAAATGTGATTTCTGGCACTTCCTGAGGCAGTTGTATTCCCCCAAAGACTTTTAATTAAGACTTGGGAGATTAATCCTCACTGCTGGTGGCTGTTGAGGTATGAGCTCACACCTTCACCAAAGAGATAAATTCCTGCAGGTAATTGAGCCAAAACACTTTAATATCAAGTCCCAAAGATTTATGGTTGTTTTCGCCACCAAGCCTGTAGAGCTCAAGGAATTATGCTTGAAAAAGTAAGATCTAATCCTCACAAAGTACAAAAACTTGAAAAAAGCATTTATGTTTCAGAAGACCACCTGGCAGCATACAAGAAAATGTATCTCAAATTCCATCCCTTCTAACAATGGGTAACTTTGGGCAAGTTATTTAAATCTTAGCTCCTGTTTTACGATTTGTTCAGAAACGCAACATTCTTCATTCATTACTTCCAAATTCATTGTCTGCTATCTTCTGCATAGATGTTAAGACACAGTGTCTGCTACAAGGAGTTTACATTCTAGTGGGAACAAGCCATCTAATCTAATAAAAGAGTAATATGCAAATTAACTCTCATTCCCTTACACCTAAGCCATGCCATTCCCACCAGCCAATCAGAGCGATAATATGCAAATTAACCCAGCCAAGATGGCGGCTGGCAGCCACAGAGCTGGAACAAGCAGGAGGCTTGCCCCATCTATGGAGGAAGGTAAGGTTCCTATCTGCCTAGGCCGGCTGTGGACTCCGCTCAAGGCAATAAAATTTCAATTATAGAAGATAAACCCCAGAAACCTGCTTCCAGCCAGCCTTGCTGGGACCTTGGGTCAATGGGAGCTGTGGCCAGCCTGCAAACAGCCCTAATCCCCTCACCCAGGCTGACCAGGCACCCCAGTAGAGACCCAAACCCTGAAGGGGCTGTGGCCAGCCTGAAAACAGCCCTCAGCCCCTCACCCAGGCTGGCCAGGCACACCAGCAAGTGGACATCCTCCAAGGTGTCCCAGACTGTGAGAGGGCACAGACTGGGCTGAGGGACCCCTCCCCTCACCGAGTGCACAAATTTTTTGTGCACTGGGCCCCTAGTAGATTATAGTTTTATATTCTCTTGTTTCAAAAGAGCTGTAATGTGCCAAGTACTGTGCTAAACAATCTATATAATAAAAGACTAATATGCAAATCGACCAAACAGCAGAATGACCAGTCACTATGACAAGCACTGACCACCAGGGGGCAGATGCTTAATTCAGGGGCTGCCCCCTGGTGGTCAGTGTGCTCCCACAGGGGGAGCAACAATCAACCAGAAGCCAGGTTCATGGCTGGTGAACACAGCAGCAGTGGCAATAGCTTCTTTCACCTCTGCAGCAGTGCTGAGGATTTTGGACTGCTGGCTTAGGCCCAGGGGAGCAGGCCTAAGCCATCAGTCAGATATCCCCCAAGGTCTCCCAGACTATAAAAGGGCGCAGAACTGAGGGATGCCCCCCCCCCCCGGCCTCTAATTTTACAGAATATTTGCTTATTTATTTCACATAACAGCTTTATGAAGATAATATCTTCAATTACAAATGAAAAAAAGCCACTATTAAAAAGTTTAAATAATTTGTTTAGGTTACTGTTTGAAATCAGGTGATTTCTAATTCTGTGCTTTTGTATACAGCCTCTGCACCACACTGTTTACATCTGCTTATGTGCTGGGGTGGGGGTTTGGAGGGGACTTTGAGAACCATGGGTGGCTTCCTTCCCAGGCCACAGGACAAGGAGTAGTAACATTTAGTTCATAGGGTTTATTCCCAGAGAGGTTCAGGTGAAAAGACAGGACATTTGAAAACTAGTGCAAAGCATGTCTAGTTTGAAACTCTTCCAGTATTTGAAGATGCTACTGAGCAATCTGATAATGTATGAATGACCAGGGCATGTGGACTGTGTGGTCTGGGTACTCATGAGTGAGAGGTACATGTGGGGAGTTGGGGAGATAAGGAAGAAGAGGAATGGGAATGCTTCCTTCCATGTAGTCATCTTCCAAGAGCAGTGGAGCCCATAAGATGTTGGGAAGTCTGACTTTTCCAACATGTCATGGATTTAGGAGAAAGAACATGTAGACCAGCTATGTAATTGATCCCACAAGGACACGATATGGATCAAATGTCAACCTATTACCTCTGGAGTGCAACAGATAATAACAGGCTTTATCTGATGAGCTGTTTTAGAAGGTACAGTAAGAGTAGGGTTTTACTGGTTATCTGTTACGAAAATATACTCACAATTGTACTGTTTAAATTAAAAATCTCCTGGCCACCACTGTATCTCCCTTCTCCCATCATCATCCCCCACTTGCCAACGGTTTTGATACAGATTTGGCAAATTTGCTTCAGGTGTTTACAGTAGCAGCACTGAGGTCTCTGCATCCAGCAGTACTGCATGGATTTCACTGATAACCTCCCACTACTAGGCACCTCTTTCCTAAATGGGCTGCATTTCTCTCTCTTCCACTTTCATTTTTAAAACCATGTAATCAGTCTTCAGCTTTTTAACTTTAATTTGAGTGGGTTCAAATTTCTGACCAGTAAGTGTATGCTTCTGCCTTCCAGCCCTAGTAGTAAAGGAATTACCTTTTAATAAAATCTTGCCACTTGCCCTGTTATTTGCGTGTATGTGTGTGTGTGTATATATTTGGAGCCCGATGCACAATATATTGTGCACTCGGGGGTCCCTCAGCCTGGCCTGTACCCACCCAACCTGCGGCCTGCCACCTGCCCATCATGCCCCGCCTACCTCACACACCTCGGCCCATCACCTGCCCCTTACGTCCTGCTCACCTTGTCGTCTGCACTGCACCTGCCTCCGTGGTTCCACTACAGGCCTCCATCTTGGCTGAGTTAATTTGCATACAGCCACTCTGATTGACTGGTGGGCATGGCTTAGGCGTCCCATAGAAATGGTCAATTTTAATATTACACTTTTATTAGAGTAGATATATATGCATATACTATAAGCTTTTTTAAAATCCTCAGCTGAGGATATTTTCATTGATACTAATGAAAATAGAAGAGGGTGGAGAGAGAGAGAAACATTGATGTACAACATCTATCGGTTGCCTTCTGTTACACCCTGCTGGGGATAGAACCCACAACTGAGGTATTTGCCCTGACCAGGAATTGAACCCACAAACTTTTGGTGCATGACATGATGCTCCAATCAACTGAGCCACCCTGTCAGACATATACTATATATTTTTATGTGTAATATGTATGCACACACATATACAAATACACACACAAGATCATTCTAAAAGGATCAAAGTACCAAAGGAAGAGGGACAATGGCAATAGAAGGGGCTCAGTTGGAACAGAAGCTCAATGTGGGGAAATGTGTAATAGAGAATAATTTATCAGTCATTGGAAAGGAGAGACTTAGAGACACTTAGTGTTGCCTCACAAAAAGAGAGTAGGTAGTTTCAGACACTACCATTTTTGTTCTATTAGGCATTGGGATTTGCTGGGTTATGAACAGCCATTATGGCTTCTCCAGCATCAGACCTTTAAAAGTTTCAGGATTTGTATTTATCAAACTAGAACCGAGGAATGAGATAAGGGATTTGGGGGTCACTTATCCACTGCTTCAATCAAGTAGGATGGAGAACAACTCTGACATGAGCAGGACGAGCAGCCATTCTGTGATCAAAGGAGTACTAAATGGGAGTCAGAAAGCATAGTTTTAGTTCTGACCCTGAGACTAAAGAAAAGGGGAAACAAAAATAATGCAACCATTTGTTTAAAATACTGAAACTACTCATTTACACATACTACTTTCTTTTATCTTAAAATGGGATGTATAAGAGTTTTGATGACTCTAGTTTATAAACAAGGATATTGACATTCAACAAGTTAATTAACTTGTCCAACTTAACAAATCTGATAAACTAATGGCAGCAGGTTTGAGATCAAGAATCTCAGGATTCCAAATTACAGCCCTATCTACTTTCCCACCTCACCTTCTAACCAGCTAGGGAAGCCACTCAACCATTCCATCTGTCTGAACCTCCAGGGGTTTGCCTGTATAATGAGATAACTCACATAGTTCAGTTGCTTGCAAGTGTATGGGGTGGGAGCTGTATGCATTTGAGAGATAGAGAGAGGCAGAACCTTCAGGATCACAATATCTTACACAGATTTTTGCTATATGTAACAGATACCAGCAGAGCTATGCTGACTGAGGCACTGATAAAGGCCCTGCTATCTCATTCCCTCCATCCCCACTGTGACCCTGAAGAAATGCCGAGAGACACATAACTTTGCAGTCTGAAAACATCTGTGTAACATCTGGTGAGCAACTATACAAAGTGGGGTAAAAGTATGTTTACAGTTATTCAAAAGGAAAATCTCTCTATATAAAAGCATAATATGCAAATCGACCAGACAGCGAAACGACTGTTTGGCTATGACATGCACTGACCACAAGGATGCTCAACACAGGAGCTGCCTCCAGCCCACAGGCTCCGATCATGTGATGGGGAACTGGGAACTCGGGGTCAGTGGCAGTGGACATGGGTAACACCCGCCGGGGCTCCAATTGCCTTGCCAGTGGCCCTGCACACAGAATGTGACCTGTGACAGTGGAGGTGGGGGGCAGTGGTTGGCTACTAGCAGCCGGAGAAGATTGGCCCTGATTGGAAGCCAGGCCTAGGGACCCTACCCATGCACAGATTTTGTGTGCTGGGCCTCTAGTAATAAAATAATCGATAATAATACAAGATTAAGCTCTGTGATTCAAGTATTCACCATTGCAAACCTACTGTGCCCCACCTTGTATGTTTGTGTAGGTGGGGTCCAGTAAGCACGCTGATGCTTTTTTATTTTATTTAAATGTTTTTATTGATTTCAGAGAAAGGGAGGGAGAAGGAGAGAGAGATAGAACCACCAATGAAGAGACAGAAACATTGATAGGCTGCCTCCTACGTGCCCGCTATGGGGATCCAGCCCCAAACCTGAACATGTGCCCTGACCAGGAATCCAATTGTGATCTTCTGGTTCATAGGTTGATGCTCAACCACTGGGTCACACAAGCCAGGCAGACCTCTCCTGTTTCTGTTGCTCTTCCTCAAACGTCTGATTGGTCACAGTTTCACAGTGTGAAAATTCATTAAAAAGATAATGATTAAGCATGTATAATGCACTGTGTCTGAGGAGACAGTCTCAGCTCCATGGGCTCACCACCACTGGAATTGGTGGCTGCTTCTCTTTCTGGAAGAAAGATCTGTAATGATGGGTTTGTACAACCCTCTGATGTGAATTCTGGCTCTGGCTCCAACACTAAGCTGTATGATTTGGGAACCTTGTCTCTCTCTGGTCGTGGTTCCTCATTCATAAAATGAGTGTGATCCCTAAGACTTCTCCCAGTTCTCACAGCATCTGATGATATGCTTATTTCATAACTTCAAAAATACAATTAGATATCCACAGTGCTGCATCCTATGGACTGACAGTTGCCTGCCATCGATGAAGTTACTTTTTAATAACTACTTATTTGGCACTAGTTTTAAAATTTTTAAGTAACCCCGTTAGGGCATAAACACATTTATATATCAAGCTATTTAAATGTGAGATAGGAAAAGGATTAACCTCATTATTTTCCTTTCTGATTATGTTGGTTGGACTTTCAGCATGGGTGTGAAGTTGTGTGACAGGAGCTATGTTTGAGTTTTGTGCTTTGATCAGTGTATACTGGAGTATGGGGAAAGGAAGAAAAGATGACTTCACAGAAGCCAGGGGTGGGCTCTATGAAGGGATTTAACATCTTTCTTATCTCTACTGCTCTTTTTTTTGTCTCATCTCATCTTCTCACCCATTTTTTGAATGGACTTTTGTGTTTTTTTCCACAGAAATCTCCTATTCAAAATACATAAACTGCATACTCTCTTGTGTAATAGACACAATGCAATGCATGCAAAATAAAGAAACTATTGGCCTAGATTTGTTTTTAATGTTTAACAAATAACAACTAGTGGAGAGGTTGAGAGTAAAAAGTATTCATACAGTTTGGTGACATTGTAAATTATACAACTTGATGGATAAGTAAAAGAAATTTCAAAATCAGAATGATATTCCTGGTAATGCTAGCCTAGAAAGGACAAACATAATTGTATTCATCCCTTCTCCAAATATTTATTAAGCACTTACATTAGACAAGAACTATTTAAATGGGTCAAAAAATTAATTGAAATTTATCTATAGAAGTGAAAAATTAGAACCAATCTAAATGTCCAAAAATAGCATTATCTAGGGTGGCATATAAATGAAGTCAAATATTATGAAGCCACTTAACACTGAAATATATAAGAATTGAAAGCTACAGAAAATGTTTAGACTATCATCTAAACTAATAAAAGCATAATATTGAAATTAACTGTCCCTTCGGGACGCCTAAGCCATGCCCACCAGCCAATCAGAGCGACTGTACGCAAATTAACCCAGCCAACATAGAGGCCGCCACCTGAGTAAACAGCAGCTTCCATTGCAAGCAGGAGTGAAAACGAAACTGTTTGCAGGCCAGCTCGGCTTATCCTGGCTCCAGGCAAAACATATTTGCAACAATGTCTTAATCATAAATAGCAGGCCTGGCCTAACTACTAAGGGTAATAATGTCTCATTATAGAAGCCACGAGGTGAAGCAGAGAGGAGGCTTCATTACTAGGCCTCGGGTTAAAGGAACAGTGGATCAATTACAGAAGATAAACAAACCCCAGAAACCTGCTTCCAGCCAGCTTTGCTGGGATATTGGGTCAATGGGAGCTGTGGGCAGCCTGAAAGCCTGAAAGCGCCCCTCAGCCTGTCACACAGGCTGGCCACACCCCAATGGGGTGAGGGATGTTACTGGGGGGCTTGGCCAGCCTGCAAACAGCCATCAGCCCCTCACCCAGGCTGGCCAGGTACCCCAGTAGGGACCCAAAACCTGAAGGGACTGTGGGCAGGCTGAAAACGCCCCTCAGTCCCTCACCCAGGCTGGTCAGGCATGCCAGCAGGTGGACATCCCCAGAGGGGTCCCAGACTGTGAGAGGACACAGGCCAGGCTGAGGGACCTCCCAAGTGCACAAATTTTTGTGCACCAGGCCCCTAGTATTACATAAAAAAGCAAACCACAAAATGGGTTTCTGCACTAGTATCTCAACCATGTAAAATACATGTTCATATGAACAGAGATTTGAAAGAAATATGAAAAAGTAAAAATCAAAGTTTTATTAAAGTGGTGCTATTATACATTATCCTTTGGAAGATTTGGTATTTAATGTAACATTACAACACTTTTGTTTAACATTAAGAAAAGAGCTGCACTGACCGGTTTGGCTCAGTGGATAGAGCGTCAGTCTTCGGACTCAAGGGTCCCAAGTTTGATTCTGGTCAAGGGCATGTACCTTGGTTGCGGGCACATCCCCAGTGGGGAGTGTGCAGGAGGCAACTGATCTATGTTTCTTTCTCATCAATATTTCTAACTCTCTATTCCTCTCCCTTCCTCTCTGTAAAAAATCAATAAAATATATATTTTTTTTTAAAAAGAAAAGGGCCAAATTCCCTAATGATACGGTGTGCATGCAACAGCATTTAGTTCCTGTGACTGCTTCAGGTGCATGGTGAAGCCAGTCCCACAATGTGGCTGCCTGAGGTGTGACCCTGCCTGCATACCAACTGCATGGACGATTGTACAACCCTTTGGAAAGTGCTGATGCTTTCACAGGTCTAATTCTTTCGCCAGGGGTATATTTGAAAGTGGCTCCTTTGCTGATTTCATAAATTTTCTTTTTCAAACTTTTTCCCTCAGTCTCTTTTTAATGAATTTCTTTAAAAAATAAAAATCCTTCCTGAAGTGTCATGCTGTAGTACTACCTATGGGTATGATCCCCCTTGAGAGGATGTCAAATTTAATTAGATTGTGCTCTCTGTTACTTAATGACTCAATGAGGCTTATGACTTCAAGATCATAACCTCCCTACCAGGCTGCCAGGTTAGCTCTTTCAAGGAACCACTATTCATACTATCCAACCATAATTATTTTAAACCATTCCCAGAAAACAATAAAAAAAGTAATGCTCCCTTAATTAGACCCTTCACCCAAAGATTTCTAAGCATTTTAGTGAAGATTTCTGCATTCAGTCATTTGCATAATACATCCAAGAAACAGGTGAGCAATATTAGAAAGCATATTTCTTAGGCCTTCCTTAAAAACAAAACAAAACAAAAAACATGAAAAAACAAAAATGGTATACACTCATTCTCAGTTTCTATTCTTCTTTTCATAACTTTTCTACTCACTCACAGATTCCAATGGAATATGACAAAAGATAAAAAATCCAGAACTAGATAACACAATAGACATTTGGTTTAAAAAACAAAAGGCAAACAGATAAAAAGGATATATTTTTTGGGGCCCAAAATGTTCCTTATCATCTGAAAAGCCTGTTTAATTTCTAGCTCCTCATTAATTATTCTGGACTATAAAGTGCCTGTAAACATGTAACTAAGAAAGCAAAAGCGTGTCCATCTTACAGAAGTCAAAGGCACAAAAGAAAAGGCAGCCTTTGATCTGTCACTATAGACAATCTCCTCCAGCTCATTCAGCTTAAAGCAACACTTGTAAGACCATGTTGTCCTGTGATAGTTCAGGCAGCCCTAGAAAGACCTTCCAAGTTAGTCCCTGGCTATTTTGTTCACCATATATACCTAGCAACTAGGACAGTAGCTCTGGCATCTAGGAAGGGCTTAGTATTAATTCATATTTGTTAAATTAATAAATCATATTTGTTCAATTAATGCTTTTGATTTGTTGATCAGAAACAGATTTTATCAGCTTATAATTAAACTAGGGGCCCGGTGCACAAAAAATTGTGCTCCCTCAGCCTGGTCTGCACCCTCACCAATCGAGGAACCCTCGGGGCTGCTGGCTCCTAACCGCTCACTTGCCTGCTGGACTGATCCCCCTAACTGCTCTCCCCTGCCGGCCTGATCCTCCTAACTGCCCTCTGCCTGCCTCATAACCTGTAACTGCCTCTGCCTCAGCCCTGGCACCATGGCTTTGTCCAGAAGGATGTCCAGAAGGTTGTCTGGAAGGTGTTCAGTCTAATTAGCATATTACCTTTTTTATTAGTATAGATGCCACCTTGTCTTAAAAATGCAGGCTGTTAGCAGGTTTTCCTATTGTGGAAGGGGAGCCTGCAGTAGCATCCTGGGTTCTGACTAGGGCTTATGCACTGGTGCTTTATCTCAGCAGATGAGATTCCTAGAAGAAGACTCTTGGATGTACCTTGAACATTTCTATCAATTTTGCCCAATTCTCCTCCAAAACCGCTTTAAACTCCCACCAGCAACCATGTGTGTGCCCTCTATTCTGCTTTTGATGCCAATATCATTGATTTCTGCTTTGATGCCAATATCATTGATTTCCCCCTAGAAGCTTCCCTCCCCTCAGCCGGGACTGCTTGGCACTTGAGCCAAACTCACTGTTCAGCCTGGGACTTGATTTCTAGAGATAGAATTATGGAGGAGGAAAAATAGTGTTCCTCTACCCTTCTAAGTTCTTAGCAGAGGCCCTTGCAATGAAAGAAAGATTACAAAGAGAAAAACAAAGGTTCATTAATATGTGTACCTCATGTACATGTGGGAGATCCCAGGGAAAAATGGATAACTCCCCAAGGTGGCTTAGAGTCCAGATTTAAATACCTTCTTCCTAGGGAAAGGGGACGGGATATCTAGGCTTCTTAGAGGAGAGTACATGAGTTTTAGGAAAGATGAATGGGGGTGGGAGGAGATAGTTTGTAACAAAGTTTGGGTGTGATGTCAACTTATAGTCTCCTGTGACAGGAGTCAGTCTTCACTGGCTGATGACACTTTTCCCATTGAGGGAACCTATTGTGGGGTTTGATTTTAGGCAGATCAGGAGATTTTAGTGAAAGCCTCTCCTTGCATTTGCTGTTTTTCAAGCATCTGCAGCTCCAGATCATCAATATAACAACACAGCATATGTTGGGGTGGCATGTGTTCTGACCTTCAGAATAAACCCAACAAAAGCTTGTTTCCTGTCTTAGATGATTTGCCACAGTAGTGTTATTCCCTGGAGACAGTATTCTGACCAGACCTTCCTGGGAGTGGTCATAACATACGCTGTGCTTGTAGAAAGGTATAGGACATATCACTAAATAAATCGGGGTCAGTTTTCTCATCTTGTGGAAAGAGAGATAAAGTTATAATAGTTTATCTCCCTTTCCACAGGTTTCCTGCAGATTTGTGTCTCTGCTGTAGCCCCAGTGGCTCCAGCTTCTCCGCGGCTCTGGGGCTTAGAGCTGCTGGGTGCCGAGCCCACTTGAAGGTTGGCATCTCTGCTCCTCCAACCCCAGCACTGAGGCTGGGCTTGGGGCTGCTGTGTGCTGAGCCTCCTGTGGGCTGTGTCTCTGCTCCTCCGACTCCAGCAGCCTCAGCACCTCCACAGCCACAGGGCTTAGAGCTGCTGGGGTGCCAGGCGCCCTGCAGGCTGGGTCCTCACTCCTCGGACCCCAGCAGTCCCAGCGCTGAGGTGGGGCTCAGAGCTGCTGTGGTGCTGGGACCCCTGCAGGCTGGGGCCGCTGGGGTCTGAAGTGCAGAGACCCGGCCTACAAGGGGCCTGGCACCCCAGTGACAGCAGCAACCAAGCAGGACCAGAGGCCCTCTTCCAATGGGCTGGACAGAATGCCTGCGTCATCACCATGGCAAACACGCAAGCATCTTGTCCAATCCACTGCCATCTTTGTCTCAGAGTGATGGTTAATTTGCATATTACTGTTTTATTAGATTAGATGCTGTGCCCAATAAATGGACTTCAATAGTAATTTGAACAAATAGCTGTGAAGGATATGTTAGAAATCATTTAGTGAAATTTTGAATATGGACTATTTAGTGGATATAATTGGCACCCAATTGAAACATGGTACAGGCACTATGAAAAACATTATGTAGTTTCCTCAAAAAATTAAAAATAAAACTACCTTATGACTCAGCATTGCACTTCTCATTATTCTTCTGAAAATTTATCTAGAAATCCAAAACACTATATATACATTTATACTAGAGGCCCAGTGCACAAAAATTTGTGTACTCTGGGGGGTCCCTCAGCCAGGCCTGTGCCCTCTCGCAGTCTGTGACCCCTGGGGGGATGTACAACTGGTGGCTTAGGCTTAGGCCTGCTCCCAGGGGATCAGGCCTAAGCTGGCAGTCAGACATCCCCCTGGAAGCTCAGAGCCCTTGGGGGATGTCCACTTGCCAGCAGGGAACAAGCCTAAGCTGCAGTCCAGCATCCTTAGAGCTGCTGAGGAGGCAGGAGAGGCTCCCACCATCACCACTGTGCTGGTAGCTGTTAGCCTGGCTTGTGACTGAACAGAACTCCCCCTATGAGAGCGCACTGACCACCATGGGGCAGCTCCTGCATTGAGCATCTGCCTCCTGGTGGTCAGTGTGTGTCATAGTGACCAGTCATTCCCAGTGGTTCTGCTGTTAGGGTCTATTTGCATATTACCCTTCTATTATATAGGATAGAGGCCTAGTGCATGGGTGGGAGCTGGCTGGTTTGCCTTGAAGGATGTCCTGGATCAAAGTGGGGGTCCCACTGGGCTGCCTGGCCAGCCTGGGTGAGGAGCTGAGGGCTATTTTCAGGCTGGCAACACTCCCTTAGAGGTGGAGGTCCCCACTGGAGTGTCTGGCCACCATGGGTGAAGGGCTGATGGCTGTTGGCAGGCTGGCCAGAACCCCTTCAGGGTGGGGGCAGGTCTTGCTAGGGTGTCTGGCCAGGCTGGATGAGAGGCTGAGGGTTGTTTTTATTCTGGCCACATCCCTTCAGGGTAGGGGTCCCTACTGGGGTGCCTGGCCAATCTAGGTGAGGGGCTGAAGGATGTTTTCAGACTGGCCACGCCTGCAGGCTAGAAGCAGATATCTGGGATTTATTTATCTTCTATAACTGAAACTTTGTAGCCTTGAGCAGAGCTCAGGGCCAGCAGGGCAAGCATTCCTCCATTGCTGGGAGCAACTCTAGTTCCATGGCCTCCGCCATCTTAGTTAGGTTAATTTGCATATTTGTGCCTGATTGGTTGGTGGGCATGCCTTGTGGGTGTAGCAGAGGTACAGTCTATTTGCATGTTTCTCTTTTAGTAGAAACTCCCCTATGTTCATTGCAGCATTATTTACAACAGCCAAGATATGGAAGCAAACTAAGTCCCCATCAATAGACGAGTCAATAAAGAAAATGTGGTACATATGTACAATAAAATATTAGCCATAAGAAAATAATGAAATTTTACCATTTGCAACATGGATGGACCTAGAAGGTATTATGCCCAGGGAAATAAGTCAGACAGAGAAAGAAAAATGTTATATGATTTCACTTATATGTGAATTGACCAGTGAACAATTGATGGGTTTTTCTAATTCTCCTCCCAAACTTCATAAGGGTGTGTGGGCAATATCAACCAGGAATCTCCACACACACTTCTCCCACTCTCCTGAATGTTAGGCACCTGGCTCAGAATCCCTCATGGTTTATAGTCAAGTCCTCTGCTCAGAGAATAACCTGTCTCCTCAGCTTCTGAAAATAGTTGATTGTCCATCCCAGAGAGACAACACAGAAGTTTGACAAATTGCCATGTAGTTCACTTCTACTAAAAGGTGATCCCAACATATTACATGTTCTTTTTGGTACTCCTTGGTTCTCTCTCATCCCATTTGCTGACCTTTGCTGGAGGGACAGAGGAGTCCATTTACCCTGTTTTATCATCAGAAGCTGTTCTCCTAACTGTCTCACCGTGATATCAGCCTCTAGCCTATACAACTTAGCTTTCGATCCCTGGAAAATCACTCAAGTCCCCAGTAACACAATGAATACTCCCTTGTCTAGAGTCAGTGACATTTAACATTGGCTATTCTTCATCCTTTCATGACCCACATCCTTTCAAAAGTATATGTTAGAAGGTTTAATCTCTTCCCGGGTTGTTCTTTTTTTGTGTGTTTAATTTAGACATATCACAGATGGACTTCATAAAGTGCATGTCTGGCATTATTATAATAGGAAGACTAGCTCTTTTAACCTCTCCTGTAGAAGAATCTGAGAAACCAGGCCCCACAAACTTCCCTTCCACCCCACGCCCCACACACCAGCACTGAATAGTCTTTTGTAGCCCTTACTTTCTTCTTCCTCCACTCTGTAGCAAATTTAAATAACACCTCCCCCCCCCCCAATAAAAAATATGCATCAGCCCTAACCGGTTTGGCTCAGTGGATAGAGTATTGGCCTGTGGACTCAAGGGTCCCAGGTTCAATTCTGGTCAAGGGCACATATCTTGGTTGCAGTCACAACCTCAGCAGAGGGTGTGCAGGAGGCAGCTGATCGATGTTTCTCTCTCATCGATGTTTCTAACTCTCTATCCCTCTCCCTTCCTCTGTAAAAAATCAATAAAATGTATTTTAAAAAATATGCATCAGTGTTTTATCCTAATTATTTATTTCATTAGCACCAAAGAATTTAAGGGATTCTTCTAGACAGTGAACCATTCTGCTCCAAGTTCCTCTACACTCACCCCTTCATAGTGAGGTATCTAAATAATCACAGAGTCACTTGCTTAGGAGTCATGAGATGACTGCTATATTGAGAACATTTCCCAGTATAATCTATTCCATGCTTGTCAATTATATCTATAAAGCATATCTTAAACTGCTCTTCACATAGGTAGACCCTTCTCATCTTTCTGGTTTCAATTTAACCAGTCATCTTACATAACCATGAAAATTTGTGCACTTGGGGGTGGGGGTCCCTCAGCCTGCCTGGTGCCCTCTTGCAGTCTGGGACCCCTCGGGGGATATAAACCTGCTGGCTTAGGCCTACTCCCTGGGGGATTGGGCCTAAGCTGGCAGTTGGACATCCTTAGCATTACTGAGGAGGCAGGAGAAGCTCCTGTTGCCACTGCAGCACTTACAGCCATCGGCGCAGCTTGTGGCTGAGCTGAGCTCCCCCTGTGGGAATGCCCTGACCACCAGGGAGCAGCTCCTGCATTGAGCATCTGCTCTCTGGTGGTCAATGTGCATCACAGCGACCAGTCATTCCTGGTTGTTCTGCCCTTAGGGTCAATTTACATATTCCCCTTTTATTATATAGATGGGTTAAAACTTACTTCTCTTATCTGACTCCATACACCAGGTACATATCAAATGGTTAATAAATATTTGTTAAGTATCCTAGTATAACATGCATTCAAAGTCCAGGTTTACCCTGCTTAACTGATTTTATTTGTTTATTTACTTCCAAACTATTTTCCTCTTAAAATAGAATTATCCCTCCTGTTCTCTATTTTTGCTTCTTCTTTTCTATCTTTCTTAGGTCTCATTATCATCTTGCCCATTCTTTCCTCTTTTCTCTTTTCTTCTACCCTTTTTATGAAATTTATGGATGACACATATAAACAACAGAAATGATAGTGGATTCACATTTTAAAAGATTATAACTTTCAATCATATGATTTTGCTTAGTATGGCAACAGTTGTGATTTTAAGTCTTACCAAAATTCAGTCATGCTGGCATTGGTTCAAAGGAGAATAATGATGAAGCATTCAATGTTCTACTAATTCATATTATTCATATAGCTATCTAAACATATTGATGTATATTTGTACATAAAAAGCACAATCTTGGAAAAAAGTAATGTAAGCCAGGTCATAGAGACAAAATATGAGATGTGTTAAATTAGTAGAGCCTGCCTTCAAATGGGCAAGAACATCATATGTAAATTTCTACAAATTTAACGTTTTTTTTTCAAATCCTTCTTATTGTATGTAGCCTCTAGTCTTTCCAGCACTCATCTAAACTCTTGAAGAGGTGACACAGTATTATAGAAGACATCCTGTCATAGATCCTCCTGTGATAGTATTGATGAGAAATAAATGTTGCCAAGGCTAAGTGATACATTAACTATCATTTGTTTTAAGTAGTTTTTTTTTTTTTTTTTTTTTTGGTGTTGTTTGGTGTTGTTTTTTTAATTGATTTCAGAGAGAGGAATAGAGAGAGAGAAACATCAGCGATGAGGGAGAACCATTGATGATCTACCTCTGGGATGCCTCCTACGAGGGATCAAGCCTGAAACCCGGGCATGTGCCCCGACAGGGAATCAAACCATGACCTCCTGGTTCATGGGTTGACCCTCAATCACTGTGCCATGCCAGCTGGGCCAGTAATAATTCTTAAAGTATACCAAGTGTGGAAGAGACATATTTAAATGTACAACTTCATCATTAGTGCCCCTAGAATATTTACAGCTTAGGCTCCTGAATTAGATATACTTAGGTTTTAGTTCAGATTTCACTACTAATTATGTCACTTGGTCAAAACATTGGACTCTCTGAGCCTCACCTTCTTTATTTATAAAATAAAGATAATAAATTAACTATACATAAAGTACTCAATTAAATGATAGCTATTATGATTATTGTGATTTTCATTGCCATTGCTATGTTATTATTGTATTGGTGGTAATTACTTTTTTACCATTAAATGTGAAAAGAATTTGCCAAAATACGGGAGGTCAATTTTAAGTGCTATCAATATGGAAAACATATCAAGTAAAGCAAATGTGTGTACAATAAGAAAGCTAGCACAAATTTTCAAAAGATTAGCATTAATCCACAAAGGAAGCTAGGGTCTTTAGGATAAGCAGGTAGTCTATTCACTATCTCATGTAGTATTTCCTGCAGGCTCTTTGAAATGATAACCTGAGGTACTGCTTGGGAAATAATCAGCTCTATCACCTTGCTCTAGGGTTCAGGACATTCAGTGGGATTTAGCAAGTAGTAAAATATTTGACAAATTCAAATCCGAATAAACGTCTTCTTAGAGCAGACATTTACCTTCCTCATCTACCAGCCATTGGAGAAAGACTGGGGCCACGAAGGTGATAAATTCGACCAATTCTTCTGGGAGGGTTTTCTGGGGGCCCTCTTCCATCATCATATCTGGAATCAGATGAGTTTCCATAGCCTCTTCCCTTTTTCATATCTTGCTGAAGCAGAGTTTTGAAAAACAAAATCACGAACTCAGATATTCCCCAGAAGAAATCTGTTATCAAAGATAATCTCCTTGGGGACTGACTCCTGCTGTCCAACACTTGTCCGTTCACAATGTAGACCATCTTGATCCTCGTTCCCCTCGTCCAGGGCACATTGAAAGTATTAATATAGTTTAATAAGTAAATATTTTTAGTTTACATAATTGACTACTCATCTTTATATAATTAAAACTCTGAATTTGAATAAAATTAAAAGGCTATGTATTTATTACTATCAGTGTCCTTTTTCAACTTCAGAAAGTGTTCATTGTTAATTTGTCCTAATTTATAAATAAATCACATTGTATTTAAAAAGCAAATAAGGAGAGAACCAATATGGCAGCATAAGGTACATACCTGAATACGCTGTCTCCCACAACCACATTAAAACTACAACTAAAAAGTTAAACAGCCATCTTCCAGAACCAGGGAAAAGCTGACAGAGTGGAATAAAATAGTGCTTCCCCTAGTCCATAGGCTTTGTCATTTTCAATTAAACAGTGACTCAATCAGCTTGAAGACAGCCTTCACATTTTTGCCATTGAAAGGTCTCTCCTTTGTGACTAAGCCTTTTCCAGCTGTTGAGTTCACCATTTGCTGCCTCAGCTCCTTGGAACCCACTCAGCTTGCAGGCGCCAATGCATTTACTGTACTGGTAATTAATGCTGTTAGCTTTGTAATTAAAAAGAAAAACTTTTTGCCTTTATGCTCAGAATGATAATGCTGCAAGTAAAAATTAATTAAAACGAGATAAATTGCCTTCAGTTAAACAAAATGAAAGGAGAAAGGGAGGGTTGAGAGGAGGAGGAAACTGACTAAAAGTTTGTAGCCTTATTAGTGAAGCAAACCAAGGGGGTTGGGCTTTAATTTTTCTCCTGATTCTCTTTCTTTTGTGTCATAGTCTGGGCTAATGGAGCCAAAAACTATCAGTTGGTGAGGAAACACAAAAATGTTCCACCTTTCTCCCATTTAGCTCTAAGTCGCCATGAGGACTACAAACGTGAACGCCCATGTTTGTTTAAGCCCCCTTTCAAATTGCTCCTATTGATCTGTTTGAAATAATGAGCTATGAAATTGACTCTTAGGTAATTGTTAATTAGATCTGAGGTCTGATTTTTTTTTTTTAATACCTGATGCAGTAAAAAAATCTGATTCTTTTTATGGGACAAAGTCCTGACAAATTCAATCACTGATCATAATAGTGTTTGAGTGAGAAAATCTGACTTCAACCCACCCCGAAGCACAGGCCTGGTGAGAGCCAAGTTCTTCATCGCCCACTCATTTTTTTTCCTAAATTTAGCCTCCCATTTCTATCAGAGGGTCATAGCTTCTTCTTTTTTTTCCATTTTAATTTTTTTCTAATTGCACTTGACATTCAGTATTATATTAGTTTCAGGTGTACAGCATAGTAGTCAGACATGTGCATAAGCTACAAAGGGATCCCCCATAAGTCTAGGGCACAGCTTCTTTTTCATTAGTGTCATGCAACCGTGTCCTACACTTCATGAAGGAATAGCAATCCATTAATCAATAAGCATGCGCTTAATGAAATCCAAGTATGAACCTTAGGATTATGTCAAGGACTTCAAGGGCTATAAACACAGTGAAAAACATAACCTTTGATGTCAAAGAATTAATATATTCACTAGAAAAGCTAAGTTTCACAAAATAATTATAAGTGGGCAATTGAAGGCTAATGGCTCAGACACTCGGAGTGAAATGAGAGTCTATGTCAAGGGAAGACACACTGAGATGGAAGTGAGTAAGGACTTCATGGAGAGAATGAACCAAAAGAAAGGGAGCAGAAAAAAGGACACAATTGATGAAAGGATTTTCAACGCAGCTCAAAACATGTAATTTCTATACATCTTGGTCATCATCCAAGAGTGGGGGAAAAATTCAGCAGGCAAATAGTTGTGGAATTTATCTAGCACCCTATGAGGCTTCTTTTGTACTCTAAGAATGTCACACCTTGGACATTCTACCATATAAGGCCTTGAATCTCTGAGATGCCTTTGCTACATTTTCAGCCAGAAACATATCCCCACAGTTTATAGATGGGCATCATCATGTGGTTCATCTCTCAAAGTTAAGACCCTGGTCATGGTGTATGAACTAAGCACATTTAGAGAAACACACATTGAACCAACAGTTCTCCACATGGGTTTTGAAATTAGTACAAGAGGAGATGCTGGGAGCCATCAAATGATGTCCTGGAAGTTCTAAATATAGTCCTCTAAATTACACAGTCATCCATGTTTCGCTCCACTTCACTAGCATTGCCAGGTAACAGCTTTTCAAGAAAACGGTAGTAAATGCGACCATATGACTTCTCTAATGTCTGTTCTCAGATGTTATGACATGTAAAATTAGATTCCTTAGATTAAAGAAGAGAGTTGATATTCTCCTAGTGAAGCCATCTGTACTTGTGCAAAGGCAACTTGTAAAAGTCCTTTCAACCGAAGATGTTTAGAGAAAAAGGTTCACTTGGTCCATTCAATGTCTAGATGGAAAACTTGCTAATAGTCTGTGGAGCCCCACAGAAGCTTCCCAGATGCATTGTAAAGGCTTTGGCTTGGCTGCAGAGCATCTCAAGTTCCAAGGGAAGAAAACCAATCCTAGCTCCCACTAGTTCAGCCTGAGAAAGGGGACTGTCTGAGAAGCATTTTTTTTTTCCATTAAGCAACAGGGTACATTTGCTGCCTGAGGAAACGAAGGTCCTGAATCTCAGATGAGCACAGGCCTTAAACACAAGAAAGTAGAGCTATTAGGTTAAATGAACCTAGTTGGGCTTTGATGGATGTCAGATGGGCTTCTGAGCAGCTGCTGAACTACTCAAACTAGGGAGAGGCCTGTAACCAACTAGAAGCATCCTTTTACTAAAGGAATAAGAAATTAGTAAGC
The DNA here is from genome assembly GCA_004026665.1 of Murina feae. Lineage (NCBI taxonomy): Eukaryota > Metazoa > Chordata > Mammalia > Chiroptera > Vespertilionidae > Murina > Murina feae. Next base: position 78,152 of record PVJC01000492.1, read on the forward strand.
AAGGGAAATGTATTTTTCCCTCCCTACCCGCTGCTTGCCTTTATGCCTGACAATGAGCTGTTAATTTTGTTTGGCAATGACAAAGCTAAAGCACACAATTGATTGGTTTTCTAGTACCCTTTCATTATTCCTTAGAACCTTGTAGAAAAGGAAACTGGCCTTTAAAATATATGGGGGCTTGCAAGAAAAAAAATGTGCAGCCACATTTTAATTAAGAAATGATAGACTAGATTATATGATGACACAAGAAAAGATGGACCTTGAAGTAATGAAGCAGCATGAAGAAAATGGGCCTTAGTAGAAATGATAGTAAATTACTACTAGCTCAAGGTGAGTTATTGATATTCTGTGACCTCTATGAATTCTACTTTGCAGTTCAATTTGTAACGGTTACATGGTTTACTTGAGTCTCCCCTCCTCGTTCCAGAAGGCATAGCAACATGCTTTGTGAGCAGCAGAGAATTCTCCTGCTGACTGGTTCGTAGACTCTCCACTTGAAGTGCTGAACTTACAATCTGGTTCGAGCAAAGAACTGCTGACTGGCAGCTGGCATGTGCACAATTATTGGCTCCAATACTTTAAGGCTTGGCTGTTAGAGAGAAACACATGAGATCACAGATCTTGGAGTTGGCTGCACAGGACACAAACCGGATCTGTGCACACTCTTCTGTGATAGTTCAGTTTTCTTTTGTTTTGCATGATGGATAGGGGCTTTTCTTAGTTTGTTATGGTCTGATCATAGATCCCATGGATTGGAGAATAAATGAACTCCTACTTATTATAAGACCGTTTTCCATTGCTTTCAATTTTTCATTTTAACTTCTTTTAGGATATGAATATTAGGAGAAATAAGAAAGAATGAAAAGGCATACACAGAGAATAATTTGAAATGACCAAATCCTGCCTGATGATAAAAAGATGAAATTTAGCAAAAGACATACTTGGTGGCACTAGCCAGTTTGGCTCAGTGTATAGAGTGTGGGCATGTGGACAAAGGACCCTGGGTTTGATTCTGGTCAAGGGCACGTACCTCCCCTCCTGCCCCATCCGGGCCCTGGTCAGACCACATGCAGAAGGCAGCCAATCAATGTGTTTCTCTCACATTGATATTTCTCTCTGTCTTTTCCTCTCTCTTCCACTCTAAAATCAATGGAAAAATAGTTTTGGGTAAGGATAAAAAAAAAAAAAAAGACATACAAGGTGAAAGACATTGTACTCAGCTTTTAAAACTTCATTCATTCATTCATTCATTCATTCATTCAAATAAGAAATCCATTTCACCAAAGAAAAATGACTTATTGCTTAAAACTCAACCACAAAATTAGCATCAGAACTGACTGCTTTATAGTGTAGATTATTAGAAAAGGCAGACATTTTATTCTAAATGTGTTAACTTATAACAAAAACAAGTCCTCTTCTGAAAAATGAAATTTATCTTTTCTTCCACATTCCAATTTTAATTCTCTGCTCTTGACTGGAGGGCATGGGTACTTGAATTTCTTGATATTTAAAATGGAAACTCCTATTTATTGTAAGACCTTTTTCCATTACTTTCAATTCTGAAATGTAATGCACATCCTGGAATTATGCTTCATGGAGTATGTGGGGCATGTTTTAGATCTTTGGGACAGGTTTTGGATATTTTATATAATACTATGCTTTTTTAAACTTCACAATCCATATAAATATATTAAAGGCTTTAAATCCATATCCACCAAACTGTTTGAACATAAACATATATTTTTAATTATAGTACAATTAAGGGATTAATAAATACAAATTGACAGTAACAAAATAGTCATTGGGATATAAAAAGAAACAGCATAGGAAATACAGTCACTAATATTGTAACAACTATGTATAGTGCCAGGTGGGTACTTGAATGATCAGGGGAATACTTCATAAATTATATAGATGTCTAACCATTATGCTGTGTGCCTGAAACTAATGTAAACTAATATGGAATGTCAAGTGTAATTGAAAAAATAAATGTAATACAATTATTTTTCTGCAGAACAAATATTCTAAAAGATATGATTTGGGAAATGCTAACATAGTGCAAAGAAAATGGACTGATACTCAAGAAGGCCGATATTCACGTTCTGGTTTTCCTAATAGAGTGTCCCTATATTAACCTTTAAACATTTACACATATACATGCATGAATTCACAGAGGAAAAGATGAAAGGAGAAAGTAAGGAAGCTGGGGAAGGAAAGAGAGAGACAGAGATAGAGAGATTGGTTTTTCCCTAAGCCTTAAATAATTTAATCTCCAAATCTTTGTTTTTTTTATATGAAATAATGAAAGTAGTGTTGTATATCAGGAAAAGAAAAGAAAATTACATTTGAATATTTACTGTGTGCCACTCACTTTTAAAAGGTACATTATATATGCTGTTTCATAAAGTTACCAGAATAATTGCAAAAAAGCACAATTTTAAGGTCATTTTCTACTCTCATAATGCTATGCCTGTACAATATACACAATATATATTATTTCAAAAATAACATTTGCCTTTTGAAATAAGCCATTTCAAAATCTGAACTATAAAACTGAACTATAAAGACACCAAGATTACCTTCTCAAAAACATGCCTGTAGGAGTATAATTTAGTTGGAACGCAGGCCTCATCCTATTGTAACGTTATTAAAATCCACTCTCTACTGTCTACACCATTCCTCAAACAAAGCCAAGGTGAATCTAATACCAGTATCAGGGATAACATATAAATCCTGTAAACAGTGTCCTTTTATCTTAATTGTGCAACTCTGTTCAGTGTGTTGAAGAGTGCAAAATTAAAATCAGTAAAACTTTAATACATTTCAACCATTGTTTTTGTTCTTGTTTTGCTGAGACTCTACAGTGACAATGCTAATGATTGTTGATAAATGAGCAAAGCAGAAAAAAAAGGAGCGCAACAAACTTCCCCATTAGATACAAGGTAATGAAGTATGGAATGAAACATCTACCACACAGTCAGGTTCACAGGCTTTATACATGTCTCCTGACCCAATTAGTGTGGAGGTATTGTAATTACAGAATATCTACTCCCATCCCCATCAATTATCTTCACCATCATTTACTAAGTACTCACAGGAGCATTTAGTTCTCATAAGAAACCTTAGAGACACTGCTAGCTCTATTTTAAATATAAACAAGCTGAGGTTCAGAGAGAATTGTGAGTGACCAGAGTTCAAGCAACACATTGCCTGAGACTCAAACTCAAGATATTTAACTCTGAAAACCATGCTTTCATCACTGCTTAATTCAACAACACATTAAACCAAGTTCTCAGGTGTGCCTTAAAGTTGGTGGAGGCACAAAGGATCTGGAGGCTGACATTTAAAGGCCGGTTCACATAAATGCCTCGATCAGGGTTTCTCAGTCTTGGCACTGCTGACATTTTGGGATGAACAATACTTCATTGTGAGAGACAGTCTTGTGCCTTGTAGGATCTCTGGCTTCTATTAACTAGATGCAATTAATGTCTATGCCTTCCCCCATCAAGATGTGACAACCAAAACCAGCTCTAGACATGGCCAACTGTTTCTGGGTAGCAAAATCACCCAAGGTTAAGAAATTCTGTCTAGAAGAATGATGCCTTTACCATACCACCTGAGTAAATCAACCCTGCAAAGGTCCCAATATTTATCACAGGCCTTCTGGGGTTTGGATCTTCCTGATTCTCTCCAACCAAGGGACTGGTTCCCTCCAAGGTTCACTAGACAACATGATCCCTTTGGCTTTCACTAAGCTAATCAAGCCCTTTTAGTCATTGGAGCATTATTTTTATCCTGCCTGACATTTCTGAAAAATGGCTAAGATCTTAGAACAGAATCATAAAATAGCTGAATAATTTTGGGGAAAAAATTCTGATGCTTCAGCAATCCTTGTATAATGGTGATCTGCTTAAATATCTGTCCTGACTTCTGCAGAGGGTTACAAATGTATGGTACTATAGCTAACAAGACTGTATTTTCTGTGTCCACTTGTCTGGAATACTTGCTCCATGGCCCCACCTCATGTACAAGATACACAGGAAGGAAGGACGTGAAGACTAGAAAGAACGCACCTGTGTCTAATGCCTTTATACAAAATCCGTTTAATGGACGGTACTAGAGTCCCTTCCCTAAGTTGTCATGTCAGTTTTCTAATCTCTCTTCCCTGTGCCCAATAAAATCAGCCCAAGGGATTCTAGTCTACCTGCTTCTGCTCTAAAATTAGCTAAGGAAATATTAACCTGATAGCGAGCCATTCCAAATACTAAATTTAGTCTAGTATTTGCTGACTTCAGCAGAAAACGTACTCAATATAAAAATGAAGAGATGACATGAGTATCTTGTTTTTTTTTTTTTGAAGTAGCAATCCTAAACTACTCTACCTGCAGTCTTAAAAACAGATGGAGTATGTGCTTTTATTTCTTCCCTCACCCCATGCATCAACACTATATCTTATAACCATAATTCAACTGACAAGGTTTTGATGATCTACAAGGTGAGAGTGAATTCAGCTTAGTTCTCCCCCCATGTGGTTAGGTATAGCTATGCTTTAGAAACTATGAGTAGTAGACTTGCATTTGTGTCATGTCATCTGTGATAGTCTGAGTCTAGAATAAAGGGAATCTATTCCAGATATTCTACTATGAGGGTTGCTGACCTCACCACAGGACTATGAAATACACGTATAGTCTCCAGTTGGGAGAGGAAAGTGCATGACTTGGGATTCAAATCATGATCTGCTGCTAAATGAATGTCCAAGTGGGAACACACATGCACACACACAGCTGTATTACTCTTTCTTGATAAAGGGCACTTACTAAACTACAGAAAACAGAAGTGACTACCTGGCTCCCTATGTTTTAGAATGATAGCTTGAGATCCACAAATTCCAGAATACATAATCCAGAATGTATGCTTATAAAAACAAAAGATTGATGAAATCTAGATCTATTGTAAGCTAGGAATCCTATTCGTAAATTTCTAATTAAATTTAGGACAAGATACTATATTAAGGAATGCGCTGTTTGATTCATTGAATAAATCGACAGTAACCCTAAACGAATGATTTAAAATTTTACATTATTGAAACAGAGAAAATAAATTAATTTGCAAAATAATCAATAGGTACCAAAATATAAAAAAATAGACCTTACCATTAGTTGTGGAATATAAGGTATATGACAGTTACATAAAAGCATCATATACTTTATTTTTTTAAATATATTTTATTGATTTTTTACAGAGAGAAAGGGAGAGGGATATGGAGTTAAAAAGATTGATGAGAGAGAAACATTGATCAGCTGCCTCCTGCACACTCCCCGCTGGGGATGTGCCTGCAATCAAGGTACATGCCCTTGACCGGAATCGAACCTGGGACCCTCCAGTCATCTAAACTCTTTCAGGGATAGAGAGCTTACCATTTAAGATTCAACATTCTTCAGCTGGATGATCTACTTGCTTTAAATCATACTGTTATTAAGTCACACTGTTATTAATCTGATATATTTCTACACACACACACACACACACACACACACACCCATCCACATATATCTTATACTCAATAACCCTAGTTCTGACCATTGGATCAATGCAGGATTTCTTTCTTTCTTTCTTTCTTTCTTTCTTTCTTTCTTTCTTTCTTTCTTTCTTTCTTTCTTTCTTTCTTTCTTTCCTTCCTTCCTTCCTTCCTTCCTTCCTTCCTTCCTTCCTTCCTTCCTTCCTTCCTTCCTTTCTTCCTTTCTCTCTCTCTCTCTCTCTCTCTCTCTCTCTCTCTCTCTCTCTCTCTCTCCTTTCTTTCTTTCTTTTTGTTCTTTCTTATGCGCATCTTTCATACATTTGGAGAGCCATGTGTGGTCTCCCTTCTCTAGGTTAGATTTAATCAGTTAGGTTACAGCCCATGCTTCCTTACATTAACAAGCTTGTGATCTACAAACCCTGATATTTGGAGTCCCACAGTTGAACATACTGTGGCTGTTACTGCTCTCTCCTTTCCTTTTTCTTTTCATTTTTATGATCACAACATATATGCAGTTAGTTATATAGAAGCCACTGAGCATTGCATCATAAATATTTCTTCATTTTATTAACTTTATTTTTAAGAGCAGTTTTAGGTTTACAACAAAATTGAGAGGGAAGTACCGAGATTTTCCATTTACCCCCACCCCCCACATACACAGCCTCCTCCGTTATCAATATCACTCACCAGAATGGTGCATTTTCCCCCAGGGATAAACTTACATTGAAACATCATAATTACCCAAAGCCCATCATATACTGAGTGCCCAGATTATTATGACCACCTGACATTTGTAGGCAAATTAGCCATAATTTCTCGCTGAAGTTGCTAGAGAGCCAGATCATTATAAATGTCTGAATGGCACAACATACCTAAGTATCACTGCTGATCAAGTTCATTCTATCATGTTGATGGCATATTCCAATGGAGATGGCTTCTTCTGACAAGACAATGTGCCATGCCATTGTGCTTGTATTGTGCAGGAGTGGTTTCAAGAACATGAGGGAGACTTTACCTTGCTTAGGTGGCCCCCACAATCACCAGATATCAATCCAATTGAGCGTTTGTGGGATGAAGTTAAAGAGCCATCAGGCAGCTGGTTCCACAACCATCAAATCTCACAGAACTGGACAGTGCTATTCATCAGGCATGGTGTCAGATTCCTCGCATCACCTTTCAACATCTTATGGAGTCAATGCCAAGAGGAATCACCATAGTATTGAAGGCAAAAGGTGGCCTAAGGAAGTACTGATGGGGTGGTCATAATAATCTGGGTGGTCATAATAATCTGGCCACTCAGTGTAGTTTACCTTATTGTTCATATTCATCATTCTTTCTATGCATTGTATAATGTATAATGACATATATTAATCATTATAATATCACACAGATTATTTTCATTGCTCTAAACATTCTCTGTGCTATAGTCATCTCCCTATCCCCCTCTAACAACTACTGATCTTTTTACTATCTCCATATTTCTTCCTTTTCTAGAATGTCATAGAGTTGGAATCATACAGTACGTACCTTTTTACTAGTAAATTGGCTTAGTAATATGCATTAAAGTTCTTTCATGTCTTTTCATGGCTTGATAGGTCAACACAATATTGTCTGGATATATAGCAGTGTATTCATCCATTCACCTCCTAAAGGATATATTGGTTGCTCTCAAGTTTTGGCAATTATGAAGAAAGCTATTATAAACCTGTGTGTAGTTTCTTCTGTGGACATCTCCTTGGGGTAAATATCAAGGAGCACAATAGCTGAATCATATGTTTACCCCGTAAGAAACTTATAAACTCTCTTCTAAAATGGCTGTACAATTTTTCATCCCTACAGAAATGTATAAAAATAGTTCCTATTGCTCTACATTCTTGGTAGCATTTGGTATTGTCAGGGTTCTAAATTTTGACCATTCTAACAGGTGAATAGTATATCTCCTTTTATTTTAGTTTGCATATTCTTGATGACATATGATATAAAATTCTTTTAGTGTTTATTTGCCATTTCTATATCTGCTTTAGTGAAGTACCTGTTAAGGTTTTTGGCCCATTTTTAAAATTGGGTTGTTTGTTTTCTTACTGTAGAGTTTTAAAAGTTATCTGTATATAAGAATAAGAATCATTTACCAGATGTGGTTTTTGCAAACATTTTCTCACAGTCTGTGGCTTCTAATTCTCTTGGTATTATCTTTTGTAGAGCAGAAGATTTCAATTTTAATAAGACCAGCTTATCAATTATTTCTATTATATATTGTTTCTTTGGTGTAAAAAGATATCACCATATCCCAAGTTTTCTCCTATGTTATTGTCTAGGGGTTTTATAGTTTGCACTTTACATTTAGATCTATGATCAATTTTGAGTTAATTTTTGTGTAGAGTATAAGGTATATATATATATATATATATATATATATATATATATATATATATATTCATTATTTTGGATGTGCATGTCTAATTATTCCAGCACTATTTGTTGAAGGGATAATTTTTGTTTCATTGTATTGTTTCTACTCCTTAGTCAAAGATCAATTGACTATATTTCTGTAAGTCTATTTCTGGGCTCCCTATTCTATCCCATTGACCTATTTGTCTATTATTTTGCCACTATTATACTGTCTTGATTATTATAGCTTTATAGTAAGTCTTGCAGTTAGGCAGCATCAGTTCTCCAAATCTGTTCTTCTTCAATAATGTGTTGACTATTCTGTTTTCATGATGTTGTTGTTTTTTTGTTTATTTGTTTTGCCTCTTCATATAAATTTTAGAATCATTTTATACACATCATATTAACTTGTCGAAATTATTTTTCATGCTTTAAAAAAATCATAATGTAGATAATATCCTCAAATTATACACTGAATGGCCAGATTATTATGACTACCTGATGTTTGTAGGCAAATTAGCTATTATTTCCCCCTGAAGCTGCTAGAGGGCCAGATCATTATAAACGTCTGAATAGCACAACATACCTAAGTATTGCTGCTTATCAAGTTCATCTTATCATGTTGATGGTGTGTCCCAATGGAGATAGCTTCTTCCAACAAGACAATGTGCCATGCCACGGTGCTCATATTGTGCAGGAGTGGTTTCAAGAACATGAGGGAGACTTTACCTTGCTTAGATGGCCCCCACAATCACCAGATATCAATCCAATTGAGCATTTGTGGGATGAAGTTAAAGAGCCATCAGGCAGCTGGTTCCACAACCATCAAATCTCACAGAACTGGACAGTGCTATTCATCAGGCATGGTGCCAGATTCCTTGCATCACCTTTCAACATTTAATGGAGTCAATGCCAAGAGGAATCACCATAGTATTGAAGGCAAAAGGTGGCCCAAGGAAGTACTGATGGGGTGGTCATAATAATCTGGGTGGTCATAATAATCATGGCCACTCACTGTATAATTAAGTTAATAGCTTGATTAAACAAATGATATGTCTCATGACTGCCATTTATAAGATATGCGGAGGCTGAGTCTCTTAGAATTCCCATAGACCTATAAGACCCATAAGAATCCGTAAGTCTTTTATAAAATCTTAAGGAGAAGATCACATCACTGAACCTGAATCTGCTGTTTTTGAGTATCAAGGCAAAACCTTGCAACTTACCCAGGGTTAAAAGACTCAGGGAGACAATCCACAGTAGCAAGATTTAACAAAAAATATAGTAAGTAAGAATGCTATATTATTAATTTTCTTTGAGAAATATGTCTGCCCAGTAAAGGAAAACATTTACACTAGATCTAGTTGGCACAATCTCTCCCCTATAGAAAACACTATAGATAATTGAACTTATAAGTTCATTTGAGGACCAAGATATTAGAGTCAAAATGAAACATGATCTATATAGTTAGCAACATCAGTTGCATAGGTTATATTAAGTATTCTGAACAGATGTCCATGTGCTCTTGAGCTTTAAGGCATCTGTGATACCCAAGACATTGTGAGAGGGAAAAGTGTGTTTATATGCAAATGTTTAATTTTGAGGAGTGAAAAGGCAATAGTTACATCAGATCCTCAAGAGGGTCCACAATACAAATGATGTTAAGCATTAAATATTATGCCATGCCAAGTGAACAGGAAATCTCATGTCATCCATATAGAAATTTATTTTCCAGAAACAACTTTCACATACATATATTTTTCACTTTCATGCCTTTTGTTCTTGGCTTCATACAAACCATCCTTTTTGTTAATATATTCTTTATGCAGACAATTTATTTTTATTTTTTAATCTTTATTGTTGAAAGCATTATATGTATCCTCTTTTTCTCTCATTGACTTCTTATAGCTGGCCCTGGCTCCAGGCATCCACCAAATGTTATCTGTGTCCGTGGGTTATGCATGGGTTATGCATAAGTTCTTTGGGTCTTACACACAACCATATTAACTTGTCAAATTTACCCCTTCCCACTCACCCACTCAATCCCTCCTTCCCTTTGAGATTCCACAGTCTGTTCCATGCTTCTATGTCTCTGGATTTATTTTGTTCACTAGATTCCACATATGAGTGAGATCATGATACATGTCTTTCTCTGACTGGCTTACTTTGCTTAGCATAATACTCTCTAGGTCCTGTTGTTTCAAATGATAAAAGTTGCAAATGATAAAAGTTCTTTCTTTTTTACAGCTGATTAGTATTCCATTGTGTAAATGTACTACTCATCGGATGATGGGTACTTGTGCTGTTCCAAAATCTTAGCTATTGTAATTATGCTGCTGTGAACATAGGAGTGCATGTATTATTTCTGGTAAGTGTTTCTGATTTCTTAGGACATATTCCTAGAATTGGAATCACTGGTTCAAATGGCAATTCCATTTTTTTAAGGAAACTTCATACTGTTTTCCATAGTGGCTGCGCCAGTCTGCATACCCACCAGCAGTGGATTAGGGTTCCCTTTTCCCCACATCATCACCAGCACTTATTATTTATTGATTTGTTGATGGTAGCCATTCTGACGGGTATGAAGTGATACCTCATTGTTGTTTTGATTTTCATCTCTCTGATGATAAGTGACTTTGAGCTGTTTTTTCATATGTCTTTTGGCCTTGTGTATGTCCACTTTGGAGAAGTGTCTATTTAGGTCCTTTGCCCATTTTTTTAATTGGATTGTCTTCTTATTGTTAAGTTGCATGATTTTTCCTTATATATTTTGGATATTAACTCTTTATCAGATTATCATTTCCAAATATATTCTCCCATACAATGAGATAATTTCTTAATGTACAAGTTTCTTTATGTTATAAACCTGCCCATAAAAATATGACACAAATCACACCATTTGGGGTCTAATTGTTTTTCTAATTCCCTAGTCAATATTTAAGATCCCTTCCTGAGGAATGGGTGCATCTATGATCAGTGAATGTCATCCACTGAATATCTGCATGTTCTAGAAGGATCATGGGGAAGCTTCCAAATATGTGTTTTTAGCACTATCACTATTGGAGAGGGGACATGTCCAAGGGCATATCTATTGATGTTGGAGTTCTTATCCCTTGTAAAGAACAGCAGATTTAGATTCGTACCTTTCACCTTCACATCATTTTTGGTAATATGTAATTCTAGTAATATGACACAACTATCAGAAAAGTAGAATGTTCTCTTTAGACCTAACTTAACCACATGGGTGTGTGTTTCATTCCTCTCTCAATTACTCAGACTGCACATCCCCTTCTATGTGCTGTTTTCCTCAATAGCTTCTATCTCTATGGAACACAGGAGCAGAAAACTACCAAAAGAAAGAAGAGTAAAATAAAACAAACTGCCAAGGAAAACTATCCAAAATTGCATCACAGAGAGAAGGAAAAAATCAAGGTTTCCACAGATGAGTGCTTTTAATTAGAAAGAGGGCTGAACAGCAAAGAGCTTATGCTAATAGGCAGCCTCTTTTCATCAGGTTATTAAAAGGAACATTTTTAACAGCCAAAAGAGTTTCAAAATGGTAATTATTACAAAAGTATTAGTAGGCTGATGGTAGGGGAAGGAAAGGGCTGGTCAGGAACCGAATATAAAGCTTTGGGATACTCCTGGCAGGCCCAGTGATCCTGAAGAAGCAAGGCAGCGTCAGGGTGGGCATCTATGTCAGCTTCATCTCTTTTCTCCTATAAAGGCTGTGTTCTTTCCTAGGTCTCCTGGTTTCCCACTTTTCCTCTGCCTTTTAGATTTTTTTTTCTTGCCTGGCCCATTGTCATTTCTAACATGTTTTCCTAAATACCTTTCCTCTTCCTTCTATTGTTGATAAGGCTGTTTCCACATTCCCATTATAAATATACTTTCCTTGTGTACTGATCTTTGTATCCAAATATGCTCAACCTATCTAACTCTATTTTTAATATGAAAAAAATCCTATTAAGACTTGGCTTCTAAGGAATATTTCCAACACTTTCACTCTCTTTTGTATCAAAGTTAGAGAAGAAAACCTTCAAATAGTTATTAAATTCAATTCTAATATGAATTAAAATATGAGGATCTCTTACCCTAAAGAAAGCTTCTAAATTTGTTGCGTTAGTCAAGGTATAAGCAAAACACACAATCCTCTTTAACAAAAAGAGGAAATTAATGTAGAGACCTGACAAATGGATGATGGAAGAGGATGAGAAGTCAACCAGAAAACACTAGGCCACAAGGAGATTAGCAACCAGAAAGCTACTCCCTCCCTCTGGTTGTACAGATAGGGGAGAAGCTGTCACTTAAACTTAGGAGCAATAATGGGAACTATGTAGGCCCATCTGGGGATCTGGAGTCACAGAAGAAATGCAAGGGCTGTCCAAGCTACCAAATGGAGAAGAGAGAGAGAGAGAGAGAGAGAGAGAGAGAAATCCTCTAGCTATTTCCTTTCCTCTGCCCTCCCGTTTCCCACCAGAACTTCCACTGACTGAGTCCAGCAAGAGCTCAGCTTAGCAGGAGAGACTTGGAAACAAAGCCTGTGGAGATTAGCCTCCTGCTACAAAGAGGGAGAAGAACAGTACAGGGCCTGGATATGAAGAGAAATCACCCTGAGGCTAGCATATTCCAGCTCTGTCTAGGAAATTGATTATTCTGTGTATTGTTTTTTTTTTAATTTTTTATCTCTCATATGTTAGCAAATAATCAATGGCCATGTCAAAACAGAATTTAAATATTTATAAGAGACACCAAACTTGAAATATTTGAAAGCTTCTAAGTCCCCTAAGTCTTAATTATTCAACACATGCTGTAGCTTTGAACTAGCTATCTTGGAAACTAAGGGTTCAGAAACTCATATGCTCATAGACATAATTTCCCCACTGTATCCATCCATACAAATTGGGGAACATCAGGGCGAGGAAAAGATAGGATATCTGTACAGCTGCAAACTTCATTTATTTCAGAAATCATATGCTGCTACAAAAATAAATGTGTAGAGGGATATAATAAAGAAATATGGAGAAGCTGATAAAAATAAAATTTATGACATGCACTTTTTATTTAAAGGCCAGACTTAATCTATTATAAGTTATCTGCATACTCACAATTATGAAATGTATATTTCTAAATTATAAATCTAGTGAATAGCAGAAACAGCAGAATCAGGTTGTCTAATTTCAGTGGAACATTATGTTGCTTGGCAAATCCTTTTCTTGTGCCTGGACATTTCTCTTATGCAAGCCTATAGTAGAGTTCCTATAGTTTTCCACTCTGTTTTAGCGTCCATCTCCTAAACACATTCAGAATAAACTTCTCTAGGCGACATTTTCCTCATTTCCCTCCCTACTCCTTTAACACCGATCGGTTTATTTATCTTCACTAAATCCTTGACACAGAAGAAGCACTCTGTCCTGTCTCCCTGGAGTCCTGTATGACCTTGGGCCTTCCTTAGGTCTTGTCCTCTCAACAACTCTGACAATTGCTTCTCTCAGTTGTTGTTTTTTTCTTCTAAATGTTCTACTTTATCTCTTTCTCTACTACAATCATAATTTCAATTTTCCTCTACAATTTGGTTATGCCCAGATGTGTGCACATGGATCTAACCTTGTATTGTGTAGCTAGATATATTTCCAGCTGCTTACCAGGCAAATCCATGTTGTCACACCTAACATGTTTACGACGAAGTCATGTGCCCTTCCAAACATGCTCTGCTTTCTTTATTCTCATCTATTTAAATTCCAAAATTAGAATCCTTCCTTATGCCTGGAATATCTTTTTCTTAATCTCTGTGTGTCTTGATCTTTCCTGTCATTTCCCTCTTTGCCTCAGTGAGATGTTGCTAATCAAAAGAAACTTAAAACAGCTACCCTGCTGCTCTGACACAGCATTCTACGTTAGTGATCTGCAGAGCATTTCCATCTTTGGATAATATTATTCACTTGTTTATTCATGTATTGTCTATCCACCCCCCATTGGAAAATAAGCTCCAATAAAACAAGGACTCAGTCTTTTTTTTTATTGCTGATACATACTAGGTGTACAATAAATATTTATTAAATGAATAAATAATAATTTCCTGATTCCGTTAGCTATTCAATTGATAACCAAATATTGTTGACCCTACCTCAGAAATATTTTTCCCTGCTTCTTTTAGTTAAGATTATTAGCCTTATTTTTCCTGGACTACTTCTAAATGGCTAAGCCTGCAGTTTCTATCTAAGCTTCCTCTAAATTACTGTCAAAATCCTATTATGCAACAAATAATGTGCTCATGATACTTAGTTTTGCACATAAAATATCTACTTTTTTATTGCTTAAAAGGTAATATCCAAATGTCTTAGATAGGAATACAAAGACTTCTAAATCTGATCCATATTTTTTCTCATAGCTTTTAATTCCTACCATTTTTAACCATAATATATATTCAAGTGATATACATTTTATCTCTTTTCTCCAAACATGTCGGAACTTTTCATGACCCTTTGTTCCAGTACATATGATTATCTCTATATAAAGTGTTTTTCTTTCTTCGTTGGAAAATTATAACACTTCTTCTAAAACTCAATCCCAATATCACCTCTTTTGTGATATTTTTCTCTATATCATCTTAGTAAAATTGGTTCCATTCTCTGTTTTATTTTAGCACTTACTACATCTCACAACATATATATGGAGCAACATGCTTTCTCTGGGCTATAATTTCTATGGGACATATTTCCTGACCATCACTGTATCCCTATAACCTAACACCTACTTGCAGCAGAGTTTGCTGAGTGAATGAATACACAAATACGTCAATTTAAACACATGAGAGACTATAGCCATTTTCTTGGGAGCTGTCTACTTTCTCAATTAAAATCAAAAGGCAAGCACAGAAGTACTGATTCTAAGGGAAGAGAGAAATAAAAGAGGAAAGAAAAAGTGGAATGCACTTCAGAAATAAAATGCATACTAAATCCTGTAGCCACTTCATTGTGTTATTTTTACTTTCACTCCATAGATCTTTAAAGTAAACAAAACAAAACAAAAACAAACAAAAGACCCCACGCAAGTAGGCCAAAAGGTAGGTGTTCTGCAATATTGGCTCTTGACAGTAACCCCGTCCAAATTCATCATTTTTCCAATGGAAAAAAAATTAGGTTTGACCAAAATCACCCAGTTAATAAGTAGTAGTATCTTAATTGCTTTTATAAAATAAAGATAAATGACCCCTTCATCACATGTATTTTTCTCTCAGATATTGTTAATTTCCAGAGTTTAAAACACATTCTTATTCTTTATAACATCATTTTATCTTATTTTTTCAAATACACTCTCCTCTCTTAAACTTATTTTTCTGATATATCACTGCCCTAGATCATTTATAGAACTACATAGAAAAAATAAGTACAAAAAAATCATCTTATATACAAAATTTTGCTTCATAATAAGTGTTATAAGTGCAACCATGTTTTATGCACACCATGAAAGCTTATGACACTGACATGCATGTAATTTAAAACCTCTATACTTTTTCTGAAAAAGTACCTTATTTTCATTGTTATGGTTGTGATGTGAATAACTATAGCAGGCAAATGCCAGTATTCTCAGCCCTGGTCCTAGTTTGTCTGAGAAAATTATGCCAAGTATGCAGTGCCATCTGCTCTTGTAGCAATGCCATCCTTCCATTTTTCACCACCATGATAAACAACCCAACTGTATATCATTCTCTCAGCCCCACAAGCACCTCAGGGCAGGGGAAGGGAGGGTATGTGGTCCCCCTATGTCACATCCAAAGGGATGCATTATGGTAGTATAGAAAAAGGGATAGGCAGTAAATGTATACTTGAGCCAGGAATGGGAAGGCAGACCTAGAACTAATAAAACAGCCACAGGATAGAAATATTCTTGCTTATTTTGTAATTGTCCTGGTAGTGGTGATAATGGGGGAGAAGAGATGGGAGTGGGGGTGGGGGTGATGCTCATTTCAGAATATTTTAAAATCAGCAAGCCTCGCCCTGACCAGTTTGCCTCATTGGATAGAATGTTGGCCTGTGGACTGAGAGGTCCCGGGTTCGATTCCAGTCAAGGGCATGTACCTTGGCTGAGGGCACATCCCCAGTGGGGAGTGTGCAGGAGGCAGCTGATCGATGTTTCTCTCTCATGAATGTTTCTAATTCTCTATCTCTCTCCCTTCCTCTCTGTAAAAAAATCAATAAAATATATTTTAAAAATCAGCAAGCCTCATATCAATTTTTTGTATGACTGTGGTTATTGTCTCACTAATGAAGAATTAGAAAACGATATAGAACTGTGTGGTATTAATAATTCATGCAGGGCTTACATATCAGTTAAGACACAGAAGTGAGGTCAGGGAACTCTGATCTTGACTAAGTGCTGTGAAAGTTGAGAGAATGATAAGTCTGGGAGTCAGCATTATCTAATATTTAAATGCTTCCATAATTTCCCTACCTCTCTATTGAGCTGACTTCTGTTTGTTCACAATCAGTGACAGAAAACTCATTACCTTTTTCTATCAGACCATGACCTTTTTATATGTATTCCATACTTTCCAGGTCTTTTTTGATATGTATGACACAGTTTCTTGGTTTGGGAATAAAACAAATTGTCATTTGACATTAATGTCCTAACTCTGTAAGTTCTAAGACACTAATAAGTAGGTTGAAGAAATATTTAAGAAAGTTAACATGTCAAGAGCTATTCTGCTGATTAGAGAATAAAAATATGCCCTATTGATATGTTTCTCACACATCAACATTTCTCTCTGTGTTTCCCTCTCTCTTCTACTCTCTCTGAAAATCTATGGAAAAATATTCTAAGGTGAGGATTAAAAAAATAAAATAAAAAGTCCTGGCTAGTTTGACTCAATGGATAGCGTATTAGCTTGCAGACTAAAGGGTCCCAGTTTTGATTCTGGTCAAGTTGCACATGCCCAGGTTGTGGGCTAGATCCCAAGTAAGGGGTGTGCAGGAGGCAGCCAATCAGTGATTCTCTCTTATCACTGTTTCCATCTCTCTCCCTCTCTGAAATCTATCTATATCTATATCTATATCTATATCTATATCTATATCTATATCTATATCTATATCTATATCTATCTATATCTATATCTATATCTATATCTAATCTATATCTATATCTATATCTATCTATCTATCTATCTATCTATCTATCTATCTATCTATATCTATATCTATTTACACACACACACACATTTTTAAGAGAATGGAAATCCTACAAATGTGACAGAAAAATTAAATTACAGAAATAATTGGAAATAATTTTAAAGAAATTGTTAGAATAATGTATTGACTCTTAGTGTGGAAAGGAAGAAGTTTGGGGACTAGGGTAAGCTTACAAGTACATTCAGGGTAGGTAGAATCATGAAGCTGCATTTTAGATTGGAAGCAAGTATGGAATCTAGAAAGAAGAAACTCTAGTAACTAAGATCTGCCTCTGATTTTTTACTACATAAAGCACAGATGCATTATAGAAACATACAGTGACAATAAAAACCAACAAATGGGAATCTTTCTCAGGCCAAATGGACTCATTTGAGAGTGTTTGATGTGAGTTACTTATCTTTCCTAAATTATAGTGAAATGGCATCTGTGCACCCAGACACCTACAGATCATGGTGAGTTTGAGTCCCACAGTATAGTAATCAAGGAGAACAAAACGGATGGTGACTCATGAAGACATTCTCTTTGAAAGTGACACCATTAATCACCTGAGTAGTGACAGTTACCAAACTTTGTGTCAGGTAATGGACTAGGTTCCAGAGATACAAAGTTAAAACAGACAGATGTCCTACCTCTGGAAGCTCGAAGATTAGAAGGAGAGATTGATGCACAACCAAGTAAGTCACTTGGAAGGAGGACCCAACTTCTGGGAAAAGTTAGAAATGGCTTCAGAAAGAAGATAGAATTTTAGCCTTCAGAGCCTTGAAGAACAAGTGGAATTTTAACAGCCAGATGTGGAGAAAGGGACATTCTAATCAGCTGTGCTATGTGGACAAGAACTCTGGGGGCAGAGTAAGCCATTTAGCCCATACCCTCCATTCTGTAAACATTACTTTGCTTTGGCAAAAACTCAAGCAAAGGAGACAGGGCTATCTTCTATGTTCAGGCCAACCATATTGGGTACTTTTTGTCACTATCTCTCCTCTACCCTGCCCTGCTCATGCCTCATCAGAATTTCATGATCAAGAAGTTAGGCCAAAGGTCCCTGTGTATGTACGTAGACATTGGCACACCCAGATGTCTGTATAGACTTATGTTTGAAAGGCTGGCACTTGTTCAACTCCCATCAGAAGTGTATTTAAAAATGAACTAAAGTTTAATAACACTTATAATACTAATAGAATCAGGGAATGTATGAATCTAAGGTATGTCTAAATAATATCCTTTGGTTTCAGGATTAAGAAAGCATCTAGTCCCTTTTGCTGATATTTTGCCTTGGTGCCTGGATAACAAACCACTTTTCTGCCTAACCCTGGGAGTTCTCAGATGTTTAATCTAATTCTAGATAAAATTAGTAAAAGATCCTTTAATATCCAATCTTCTGGGCACTACATCCCCAGGGGGGTCTTAGAAAATATTGTTTTAAGAATCCCCTGCAGATCACACTTCACCAAAGTTATGGACCAGTACTACTCTTTGGCATAAATTTATTGTTATTATTCTTATTATAGTTTTACCATCAACAACATCATATTGTCAATAACCTCTGCCGTTAAAATGAACATTCATAATTTACAAAGCGCTTCCAAGTGCATTATCTCATTTAAGTCTCCCACAGACTATAACATGAACATTAGTATGAATCCTGTTTTATAAACAAAGAACCTGGGATCTAGAGAAATAACTGACTTTCCCAGGACCACACAGCTATTTGATAGCAGTGCCATAGGAAAATCCAGATTTCCTTCTAAGTCCTATGCCTTTTAATGCCCCCAAATGATGACTTGTGCCATATAGAATCAAATAAAATGAATAATAGCATGCTTGACAATAAAAGGCATGGGTATTCCCTCCCTATCTCATTTAAACAGATATATCATTGTATCATTTCCCTATAAATACTTGTTCCAAGTGAGATTAAATCTTTGCTGCCTGAAACACAATGTTGAATACAGAGTACCAGGAGGTCTTGGTATATTCTATCTGCTCTAAAAGCATGCAGCCTATTATTGACTACACACTTGGTAGCTCTTCCCTTGTTAGAGAGCTGCCTTTCTTCTCCTTCACATTGACTTCCAACTGTTTTTCAAATCATGCATCTGAAGAAAATATCTAAAAATAATTATAGTTGTATAGAAATTAAACATAAATGATGACCAATACTGTAATAGCTTTTTTAAAACCTCCCTCAGATGCTCACAGTTGAGCTAAAAAAAGCAAAATAAAGAAACCCATATGAGAAAAGGGAAAGTAAACTCATTGGTGTCTGTGAGTCTGTATGAAAGCTTTGATAAAGTATTCAATCAGAGAAGGAATGACCAGCTTATTCTTTAGGTGAGATTCACTCAAAGGATAGGAGATTAGCTGCCTACCTTCATCTTATTGGCATTAGTTCAGACTCTTCCTTTCCAAGACATGGACCACCTTTGGAGGACATGCGTCCACAAGCAACAGTTTTCCTTATTTTTTAAAATATATATTTTATTGATTTTTTACAGAGAGGAAGGGAGAGGAATAGAGAGTTAGAAACATCAATGAGACAGAAACATCGATCAGCTGCCTCCTGCATACCCCCCACTGGGGATGTGCCCACAACCAAGGTACATGCCCTTGATTGGAATTGAACCTGGGACCCTTGAGTCCGCAGGCCAATGCTCTATCCACTGGGCCAAACCGGTCAGGGAAAAGTTTTCCTTTTTATAAAACATGCCCCTGCCATTTACACAGATCAGCTGAAACAATAAAATACTGGAACAAATTATTAATTTATGATTAAAACATCTGACTTGATCATCAATTTGACTTATACAGTTTCTCTCACAAAATCATTCAAATTTCATAAACTCTAGAATCTAAAATTACTAATTCAGATATAAAGTTTAGTGCTAATTTTTTGAGGAGGGCATTGGTAGTGTAAAAGGCAGAATTGGAACAGAGGCAGCAACACCTGATACCAACAACACCTTTTCAACAGGAGTCGGTCATGGAGGCCAAAGCCACCCAGCAAATGCTTTACTCATAAGGTTCATTACAGTGAAAGCAGGTGGATTCATTAGCATAGGAGAGGTCACAAATGCAGAAAGAGGCAGGTGAGATAAGATAGTTCAAGTCTGGTAGGTCACTCCTTTCATCTCAAGACTGTAGAGGGTAGCACCCTTAAGGGAATACTGGATCGCTGACTGATTCTTCAAGAGGTATTCCTACAAGGGGCAGGAGCTTAGGCTGAATGACATCTGAGAATAATTCCAATGTTAAGATTCCACGAAATATTTCAGTTTTCAAATACCTTAAGCGCATCCTAAGGGAGCCTTACTTCATGTAGACATACCAAAATTTCATGCTTATCACTTAAGTCATGTTGTACCTTTAAATGTAAATGGTTGGTAAACAGCATTGCATTATTTGTTAAGCTGTAAGTCCTCAAAGCTGAAAAACTCATTGTGCTTCTCATACATTTGACCAATAGTGACAAATCACCAGCTGGAGGCAGCCCAAGAGGCCAATGTTTATTAAATGTCTCACTCAACCCCAAACCTCATGAATTGTTTAACATACAAGGAAGACAAAAAGCTAGTATTTTTCCTTGTGTCAGCTCTCCTCAGCAGTGTCCCTGCTCCTCCCGCTGCTGGCTTGGAACATTAACATGCATTGTCCTTAAACACATGAGGGCTTTGGGGGCCTCGGAGAACACAGCTAACCCTGTGCCAAGTGTCACAAATGCACACCCAGTATACAAACACAAAGAGGCAGTATGTGTGGGCCACACGGATGGTATATACCCTTAGGAAGGCAGGGCACTTAGCTTTGTGCTCTGCCACCACTGGGAATAATTTAAGTGTACTAGAGAAAGAAGCCAGTAATCTCACACCAAGAAGAAACCCTCCTGAATTTGATGCAGATAAAATGAGAGTTTTCAAGTCATCCATTCTAAGTTAAGCATAAGACCACTGGTTTTGGGTGGCCTGTGACCTGGGCGATGAAGACCTTTCCCCACACTTTGCAGTCATGAAGGCATTTTACCATTGTTGCTTTCTTTCCCATGCCACTTCCATCAATAGTTGTGTGGGGGGGATCTGAAGGCACTGTAGGGGTAGTAGGTGGCTCATTTGGAAACTCTTTCCAGGCACTGGTAATCATGAGTTGCTCTGTTTCTAAGTAGCCAAAGATGTTTATAAATAACTGAAATTTCCTCTAAGAAGAAAATATTTTAGCATTTTGAGTGTGAATAATTCCAGGAAATTTTTACTGCCATAAATGTCTCTCCTTAATGGGCATTCAACACTACCATGTCTGTAATTAGCATGATTTCAGCTGTCCTCAAAAATGTTACCATAAAGTTAACTTGAGGGATTTTTTTCTGTTTCATGACAGCCTCCAGGAAGACCAAGTGCCTGACCCCAGCATTAAGAATTAAGGGATGCCTTGAGTGAAGTGGACACAAGTCCTGGTCAACAAAGAGAGAGGCCTATTTGATCTACAATGCCCTGGCCATACTAATAAACAACAACACCTACATACTGAATAAGTCTATCCCTCTTAGAGTTTTTGATCACTATCATCTTGAGCTCCACCAGCAGTTCCAAAGCTGCTGTAGATTTGAAGGATTATTAGAGCTACGGAGCACAGTGCATGACCTCACCATTTCCGTCCTCTTTCTCCCTCCAGACAGAGCTACGAATGTTCTTGATAAAGTATTACTATTGCAAAGAGGTGTGAGAAATGGATACATTTTTTCTGAAAATTAAATAAATACATAAATAAAACACCCTCCACCATCTGCACATACGGACCAGCCATATAAACGTGATTTGCAGTAATAAGATGTCATTCATGGAAACACAGAAAACGGGAAGTGGCATTTTCTATTAGTGACATTCAATCCCCAAACAAAGAGTTTCTGTGTGGTCTACTCTAAAACATCAGCACAACGCCCTGGAGAAACAACTTTTTCTAGAACATTGCATATGTGTCATACATACAGCATGCTTTTATCACTAGTATCTGTCTTTTATCTTTTACATATCTTTGCAGATGACTATTCAATAGTAATCCAAAACAAAACTGCAGAGGTGAGAGGGGAAAGGAGCCCTACATAGCTTTAAGGGTAATAAGCCTCAATAATTCTCTCTTGCTTATTCTCAAAGATGAAGTTAGTCTACAGGAGGACTTACGTAGGTTTCTTTTGCAAGTATGAACACTTCTCACTTCTTCTTTTATATTGGATATGGGCAGGTGCTGCACTTCTATAAACTCAGAAGTTTTAAAATAGCAAGGAAGAAACATAAATAAACCAACAAAGTTTGCGTTTAAGAGTGGAGGGCAATGCCAGCAAAACCGAGTGGAGTGGTGTGAAGCAATGCTGTAAAGGTCAAAGTGAGAGCTCTTCTCTCTCAAAAGAGCCTGGTAAGATCATTCTCATTTCCCAATCATCATAATATTTTATGAAGTGCATATTCCTTTTCAGATCGTCTAGTTTTTTCCAATCTAAATACCACGTGTTTCTTTCCCATCACTTCCTTTCCCTACAGTTTCACACTGGTCCTCCATTCTCTAAAGTCAATTAATACTGACGGCACATCTTCCATGTGGGACATTTGTTATGATCACCTGTAGAGAAGTTTTTCTTTTAATATACCCTGAATATACATGAAATATTCCCTTAAGATGGGGACCATAGTGTATCTCTTAGTATCCCCAAACTCGGTACTATCCAAACACAGAGGAAGTAAAAAAAACTATCTGTTGATGATAAAAGTTTCTGTATCCATTCTACGATCAATAGTCTGTCCATAAATAAAATCTGGATTTGACAGTTCTTATATTTATTCATACAACAAATAGATTGATATAGAATTTCTCTCACCACTGACTACTTGCTTTTCAGAAAAGGACAATGGCATAATGTGGCCAGAGAAAAAATAAGAAGGAAATAGACTGCTAAAGACAGACAGAGAGATTAAGAGAAGGAAGCCCAATATATCATGGTAAAAACAGCTGTGAGAGTGGTTTCATCTATTTTTCTTCTCGTGGGTAAATAAAACCTGTGCCTCTATTAACTCTTTCTTTCTGTAATGTCATAACCTGATTTTGCTGGGACACAAACTGACTTCATTAGGACTAGAAAAAAAGCCAACCTGTGGCTGTATATAAACCTTTGGCTACAATTTTTCACGGTTTGATTTGTTAGTTTCAACCTTTTCGAGAAACTAATGGTTGGCACTATTTCCCAGAATCCCCAAATTTCCCTATAATATATCTTTTTACAAACCTCCCTCAATAAAAACTCATATTTTGCCAAAGATATGCAATTTTTTCTCTGGTTATTTACAGACTTCCCCTTTCTGTTTCCTTAGAGAGACTTCTAAGATGATATTTACTCTCAAATTTCTTCAGACTGGATGGGCTTCTCTCTTCAGTTATTGAGGCTGGACATTGAGAAAGCACCTTTCTCCTTTCTTCTTTGATCTTTTTTGTTTGTTTCTTTCCCTGTTTTATTGCTTAAAGTATTACAAAGAGTATTACATGTCTCCTTTTTTTTTCCCTGACCTTCCCCGGCCCCCCCTATCCCCCCCCCCCCCCCCCCAGTGTCTTGTGTCCATTGATTATGCTTATATGCATGCATACAAGTCTTTAAGTTGATCTCATAACCCCCTCCCAACCCTCCCTAGCCTTCCCGCTCTAGTTTGACAGCCTTCTTTGATCTTAATGTGTCTTTCTTTACCCAGCATTTCTATGTGAAAATACACTTTTCTCTATGTTTTCATTTCATTTTTCAAAATAGCTCTAGTCTAGGTTCTCATGGTCAAGGCCCTCCTCCTCCTCCTCTTCTTCCTTTCCTTTTTGTTTTTGTTTTGTTAATCCTCATCTGAGGATATTTTCCCATTGATTTTTAGAGAGAAGAAGGGTGGAAGGAAGGGGAAGAGACACAGAGAGAGGTACATTGATGTGTGAGAGACACACAATTGGCTGCCTCCCACCAGTGACACTCCAGATCAGATCTGGGCCTAGAGTGAGCCTGCACCACAGAATGTGCCCTTAACAGAGGATCAAACTGGGGACATGTAAGGAGCGGCTATAGGGTTAAGCCTCAGACTGACCTGTTGGCAAAGCCACAAACAAGTCCCAGCTTAGAGGGCACATCCCTCTTAGCATAATTAGGCTTGACCTTATGAAGCTCCCTATATCTTAACTGGGTAGCTAATGGGCTGTGGAGATGCAGCAAGTGCTGCCAAAACAAGTGAAACTCACAAGGACATTGTAACTATGGTGACCACTACCTTGTTTACCTCTGGCTATAAAGTAAAGGCTCAACTTGCTGTCTGGATCTCTTTCTGTGGCCTCAGCATAGGAAGGCACAGGAAAATCCTCCTAGACCCAGCTTATTCTCTTTGTCTACTCTACATCCTTCGCTGCCCCTCTTTAGGCTCGTGGAACACTTGGCTGTGCTGGCACACCACAGGGACTCTTCAGTCTGTGGGCCATGCTCTCTCCACTGAGCAAACCTCGCTAGGGGAAAGCCCTCCTCTTCTTGACCCACCCATCATCACTGGTGGTGATGTGTGTTTCAGTAACATGCGTCTGTACTTAGATGACAAATATAGAACTGCAATGAAAAAAAAAAACCTGAACAATTGAGAGCACTAGATTTTCAAAGAAAATCTAAAATTGTAATAATATTTCAGCATATCAGTTAAGAAAAGGAAGCTTGGCCAGAGCGGTGCAAGAGTACTAGAGAGAGAAAGTGTGATGATTGACATGCAAATTTATGGATGCGTTGGCGACAGAGTAAGATCTTTGGTTAGAGCAGACACAGTGTAGAAGACCACATGCTACGACGGCCTGATTATGATTCACAAGTCTCTTTTCACCAGTCACTTTGAAACATATATTTATAGACAGAGAACCATAAAAATTGCATATGGTCTTCTGACCTCTTGAGCATTTAACTTTAACTAGAGAAGTGAAGTGGAAGACAATTTAATCTTTTTTCTCCCATTTTTTAAAATGTATTTATACTCCAGTAGCACAATATTATACCTACTATTACAATTTGCTACTTAGTTAAATCCCTGAAGACCATGCTCTGAGATTCCTAAAACTAGAAGCTAGAAGATATAAGAAAAAGGATTGAGCTTACATGACAATTAGACAAGAAGTCTCTCTGGGAATCTAAATCAGCTTGGGCTTTAGGAAAAAAAAATGTATCCTTCCAGGAGAAAAAGAAAAAAAAATGTATTTCTAACACAGCCTAGAGGCAAATCCATACTGAAATAGGAGGTGCTGTTTGAGAGGTTTATGTGTGTTTACTTATTTTTTTAGGTGACACATTGAGTCATAATGAAAATAGTTAGATACCAGTGGGTTGTTTATATTGTGATCATTTTCCTTCTTTCCTGATTTTCCTTTTTCTTGCTGGCGCTTGCCTATTTATCCCATCTAATGCAATAAAATGCATAATTAATTTCTAAACGCTTCTGTTGAGCGGTGCAATTTGTCAAGTCAAGTTGTTAATAGAATTAAGCTTTTTATCAGCGATTAGCAAAAGAAGGTAAAAAAAATTAATTATGGAATGGTATGCCTCCCTGGTTCAAAGCCAGGTTTTGGATTAAATGTTCGATAAAGGCTTCCTGACAAGTTATAAAACATTTAGCAAAAGCTGCTTCCCCTGATGTGTTTAAAATCTGTCTCTGTGAAAAACCAAGCAGCAAGACAGGAGCATTGGGGCAGACCTTTGTGCATACCAGTGTGGGAAGATAGAAAATCACTTTCACAAAATACGGAGGGAAAGACTGGTTTTCCTCAGACTGCTCAGGAAGAGGGACAAGCTGTGACTTCACAGGTGTTTTTCATCTTTAATTTTTGAGAGTGTGATTTGCAGCTTGAGTAAAGTTGAAGAATTGGTTGGAGGGAGCAATAGGACAGTGCAATGATGGCATGATTAATACATAATATGGCTTCACCTATAATTACATACCACATACACAGAAGGTCAAAAGTAAAGTAGAAAGCCTACTCAAAAAATCAGATCCTTTCTGAATCTGCAATATAATTTATCCACTTCTCCTGTGATCGGTACCCTTTTCATCTTTCTTCTCTGCCTCATCACCTCACTTTCTCTTAAAGTAGAATGATTCAATCCATTCCTTCCCCTCTTTTACTTCACTCCAAGGGAGGAGGAAGGGAAGAAAGGATGAATATGGTGAGTCAGACCTGGACATAATTGAGTCATTTTTTATGCGTGGCACAAGTTACTAGGCCTCAGGAGTAGGAAACAAGTCCCATGTTGCCTTTTTTCCACAGCTGTACTCAGGCACAGCCAACACTTGTTGCCTGGTCCTCCACATCTGGGAAACCATGCCTTGGGCCATCTGCTTCCAAGTCCCACATTGGGGGCACTTGTGGGCAAGGCCCAGGGTGTAGTTTCCATAGTATGTGCTCCTCAAACAAGGTACAGAATTTAGGAAGGGAGGTCAGACTAACACTGACAGACTAATAAAATTGGTACATATTTACAAATGAAGTATACCCAAACTATGGGTATATCCTCCATCGCTTAGAAACCCGGAAGAAGAAAGAGTAAGTGGTAAGCCTCAAACACACAATATGAAAAGCATCCTGTCTCTACCAGGGATGCTGTCTTAATTTGGGCTGTTACCACATAAATACCACATACTGGTGGTTTAAACAACAAACATTTATTTCACACAGTTCTCAAGCTGGGAAGTGCAAGATCAAAGCCCTAGAGGATTCATTGTCTAGTGAGAGCCTGCTTTCTGGGTTATCAACTGCCACCTTTTTGCTTTGTCCTTCCGTGGTAGAAGGGGTGAGAGAGCCCTCCAAGGTCTCTTTGATAAGAGCACTAGTCCCATTCACGAGGGCTCCATCCTCATGTCTAACTACCTCCCGAACGCCCCATCTTCTAGTACAATCACATCTGCTATTAGGATCACAACATATAAATTTGGGGAATACAAAATATTCCGTCCCTAACAAATGCTCACTATTTTCTTTTGTTTTCTGAATACACTTCCTTTCCTTTAATTCTATTCTGTCTTTTCTGCTTTGCAACAGTCTTTGGATAATTTCTTGAGTAATCATGTATTGATTGAATTTATAAGCAAAAATGGCACTATTTTATATAACACATTTGAATTATATAAAACATGGTGTCATTGTACTTTCCTATATAAATTTATAGACTTGTTCTAAATATTTTTTGCCAATTATGAAATAAACAACAATAATAGCAAAACAGAGCATAGAACCCTAACCGGTTTTGCTCAGTGGATAGAGCGTCGGCCTGTGGACTCAAGGGTCCCAGGTTCAATTCCAGTCAAGGGCATTTACCTTGGTTACGGGCATATCCGCCATGTGAGGTGTGCAGGAGGCAGCTGATCGATGTTTCTCTCTCATTGATGTTTCTAACTCTCTCCCTTCCTCTCTGTAAAAAAAAATCAATAAAATATATTAAAAAATAAAATTTAAAAAGAGAACATAGAATCAGCTTACATATCTGCTTGAGAATTAAGTGTAACAATATTAATGTTCTGATTATTTGAATTTAAACTCCAGAGACATTTTTAGTCTTAGTACTGTAATCTCATCAGCTAGAGTTTCTGATTCATAGTTGGTACCCCATATATATTAGCTAAATCAATGAATCATAAAGTAACTATTATTATTTGTATCTTTTTTCTTGTTTTAGCTGTTCTATTGAAAACTTTTGAAAGTATTTCTTTATTTTCTCAGTAAACATAGAAACATAGTTTGACTTTCCTTAATAGCTCAGAATTTTGCAGTGCCTCATTAAGTATGAGTAATGTTAATTAGCACTATAAAATTAATAACCTGGCAATTATCAGGTAAAATGGGAGGGATTAAAACTAATGCTCATTGACCCTAACTTGTCACCCACTTGCTTTTAACTAATTATTTGATTCCAGCTTGTTTTATTGTCCTTTATCTCATTCTCATACACGAATAAAGAATGTGCAGTCCTATGGCCTTCTGAACTAAATTTAACAGAGCTGCCTTTCTACAAAATTAATGAGTAAATCTAAGAATGAAATCTGTCTTCTTCCAAATTGTTTTTCAACCTTCATTATCATCTTCCTTACCATTTGTATCAGTCTCCCTTGAATTTTCAATAGCTTTTAATATTTTTTGCTGAAAATTAACAATAACTAGTTAAATATGGAAACTTTACTGCATCCCCCTTTTTTGAAAAAATGAGTAAAGATCCTCTCCATTAAAAAATCCTTCCTATATAATAAAAGGGTAATATGCAAATTGACCCTAACGGCAGAACCATTGGGAATGACTGGTCACTATGACACACAGTGACCACCAGGGGGCAGATGCTCAATGCAGGAGCTGCTCCCTTGTGGTCAGTGCACTCCCACAGGGGGAGTTCTGCTCAGTCACAAGCCAGGCTGACGGCTGCCACCACAGTGGTGGTGGTGGGAGCCTCTCCTGCCTCCTTAGCAGCACTAAGGATGTCCAAATGCAGCTTAGGCCTGCTCCTTGCTGGCAAGTGGACATCCCCTGAGGGCTCCTGGGTTGCCAGAGGGATGTCTGACTGCCATCTTGGCCTGTTCCCCTGGGGAGCGGGCCTAAGCCAGCAGGTGGACATCCCCTGAGGAATCCCAGACTGCAAGAGGGCACAGGCCGGGTTGAGGAACCTCCCTGAGTACACAAATTTTTGTGCACTGGGCCTCTAGTAATAATATATTTGAGAACCTTAATCCTGAAAGTCCTAAACAGAGGTTCAGGAACAATTTTTTTCCAAGTTGTTCTTTTTCATTAAAATTTAACAGAATTTTCAAAAAAAATAAATATTTTGAAAAAATTATATAATTAGGTGATGGAAATCTTTTTATAAATTTCTTTTTATATTCAAAGTAACAACTAGGCCCAGAGTTTGTATTAAGAAAGCAAAAATGGCAAATAGAAGAATGATAAGAAAATATCATATTTTAGCTCAGCTTCCTGAAGGTGAGCACAATTTCCTAACAGTAAAGCAGAATTACTATTTTAAGGTGAGCATATCCTTCTGGAATTATCTATTTCTGTGTATATGATCATGCAAAGGTGCTACTCAATAGAAAACAGTGACATTTATGCATAAAGTTGTACTGACTTAGCAAATGCATTTACATGCAACACTCTTGAAAACTCTTCAAATAATATTTTGCGTCAATAAAAATTTTGTTTTGTAAAAAACTCCACACTTTAGTCATTCTGTTCTTATTTTTATTGATTCTGTAGATGTTTGAATTTGGCTTGACCCTACCACACAAGCTTTGTGTTTCATTTTTGTTTTCTTTTTCTAAAGCATATCAGTTTATTGGTGCTCTAATGCAGTCAGCAGTTTTAATAATTGGTACAACGGAAATTCAAAATTCTCCAAAATTGTTCAGTTGGTATGCATTTAGCTAATAAATTTTCACAACATACACTTAGCTATTCAATGAACTGTCAATCTTAAAATGCTAATGCTATCTTACTAACAATGCATATGACTCAAATTAATCGCGTTTACTCAAAAGCATATATTTTAGATGATTCATGACATTGGGCCACAGATAGCAGTTAAAAATACTCAAATAAAAATATGGTTTGTATGTTCTAATATTACTCCATGGGTACTATATAGCATCCAATGGCTATATTTTGCTTACATAAAATGAAGAATTTAGACTGGATCATTTTCAGTCCTGACAGTCTACAATTTAAAGTAAAATTGGAAATGTCACCAAAGGTTTTTCTTATGTTCATTGTTTCTCATAATTGTATGTGTGTTAAGGCTTATACCACTTTGATAGATTAATTCTGTATCTTTCACATCTGATACCCTGATACCATTATGCATGAAGCAATTTTTTTTCTAAATTTAGAAAGCCCAATATAATTATGTGTAGTTTGGTGCTGGTGGCATTATAAAGCTGTGGTCAGTTTACTTGCAATAATAAGTTTATCTGTTCTCTTTGAGTGTGTAAATGACTGAAGAATTGTGTTGGCAACAAATACCCTTAGATATAAAAGAGTGTTTGATTCTTATATTTCTTTGCTCCCTGCCACCATAACAACTAGCCATTATTATTGCTACTTGCTCTCTCCTCTCGCTTCAGTTCAAAATGTTTTCATTTTTCTATAGTTTTTTCCCTTAGTTTCCACCAGCCATTTCCCAAGTATGGGTTGCTGCTTGAGAGGATATATTTCCAGGTTTAAGTATTTGTCTCACAAGTAGGATCAAATCCTTAATTTGTATTTAGGAAGAAGTGCTCAAGTGATTTTTTGTTTTTTATTTTTCTCCAAAAAAAGAGGTGCTAAAATTTCCTTCATTTAAATTCTTTTAACAAAGACCCCCCCTTTTTTTTTACATTTGTATAGCATGTTTAACTTCCTGAAGGGCTTAAAAAACAGACTTTACTTCATTTGATATTTACTGAGACCTCTAGCTATTGGTAGGACTCTTTATCCTCTAGAAGTCTCCCTCCTATCCAGTAATATACAGATTTTTGAAAAATTATTTAAAGCACATGATCTCAAATATGCATACTTATATTCAAATGGTATTCGTGAACTACTTTCCTAATATAAATCACTTTAATATGTTACAAATATAAACCATATAAAAATGAGTGGGATTAAAAATTAGAATTTCTAATATTTCTCAGTGCTTAAGTCATGGGACCCATTTTGAGAAGTGCATGTCTGCCAGGTCATTAGTAATTGTATTTGGACACCTGGGGGGCTTCAGGGTAGGGGTGGGTGGAGTGGAACATTTGTATTGCTACAGCAGCATAACTCTTGGATTCTCATTTTCTCCGGCCAAATCAACACTTGTGAGGCTTAGAGAAATGGGAGCCAATTAGTGTGCATCTGTGCCTTGAGGAGGGAGAACCTGGGCCCCAGGCCCAAAGTCCAAGGCAGCATTTCCTGCGGGAGACTGAGGAGCCTTCAGTAACGTGCTTCTTGTGGAGTGTTTGTGGATGGGGGCAGAATGTAGGCAGAGACAGAGCATCACCTGGGGGAGGATGCAGCTGGTGAACATTCAGGGCATGCGAAAGAGTTTGTGCACCATTAACTTTTCTGAAGCATTTTCCAGAGCTTCCAATTTATGTTTTGCGTAGTGTAATTCTATCTTATTACCCTTAGCCACATACACCTTATTACCACAATCTTGAAAATTATCCTTTTCTTCCTTAGCGTTTACAGTTTCTGATACAGCACTTGTAGACAGTGATCATGCATATTCCTTCCCAATTATCAGAGTGAAACTACAGCTATTTTATTCTAATCTGTCATCCTATGTCCTATAGTTCTGTAATCATCATTGTTGCTGATTTCTTCTTTCATTTCCAGTTATCAG
Source organism: Murina feae (assembly GCA_004026665.1). Taxonomy (NCBI): domain Eukaryota; kingdom Metazoa; phylum Chordata; class Mammalia; order Chiroptera; family Vespertilionidae; genus Murina; species Murina feae. The sequence goes on from PVJC01000492.1 coordinate 109,617, forward strand.
TATCTTTCTGATCCTGGTCTCTCAGAGTCTGACCTTACCTTATAAATAGGAGCTATAGGCTACAGCTTTCCACTACTGTGACAGCATGTGTCTGTTAATGAAGCAAGTGCTCTTCTGCATTTTTATTATCTTCCCCTTACATTGAATTATTCCCATATAATCTTGCTATTTAGAAAGCTGTCATCTGATTCCCTCTTCTTCATGGCATACCTGTACTTTAGCTCAATCTTTCTGGGAGCTTTGAGTATCATCTCCCCACCCCACACTCGCCCCCTCTCCCCCCCAGTTTTGCTTTGCTTGAAGTCATCTGTGGTTTGTACCATTTCCTGGTTAGGAAATTATTTTCTATCTAGAAAATTAGCATGGCGTCCTATGCCAGTCTTTCTGAAGACTGGGTCCTTCAGAAAATTCTTAGCCAACTGTGAGCACATTCCTCTCCAAAATGCTCTGGTTTTGATCAGTCTCTTTGCCACTAGAATGTGTTGCTATTTGAGTATGTATATCTGCACTCACATCTTTTTCCTAAATAAACTAAGAGAGGATTGAACAAACATGTTAATACCCTATGTGGCTGATGTACTAGTGTACAAGAGAAGAATAATTTGAAAATGTAATAAATACTAAATCACTTCCCTAATGAGTCAAATGGATCCTCTTCCTTACTATCTTCTTAATATTTTTCTCACCCAAAGGAGATAGAAATGCTTATATTGTATTTGTCATTTAGATTTTAGTTATGTCTCACTAAATTGTAAGGATTGTTGCCCTGATTGGTTTGGCTCAGTGGATAGAGCATGGGCCTGCGGACTGAAGGATTCCCAGTAGGGGGTGTGCAGGAGGCAGCTGATCGATGTTTCTCTCTCATGGTTGTTTCTAACTCTCTATCCCTCTCCCTTCCTCGCTGTAAAAAAAGTCAATAAAATATATTAAAAAAATAAAGTGTAAGGATTGTTGTGCTGAAAGTATAGACCTTCCAGTATCTCTTCCTTTGGTTATGCAAGCAGAATCAATAGTTACCACCCACTGTTGTGCCTTTGACTTAGTCACACTGAATCTCAAATTTGATTTTAACTATCAGGGAAGTAGAAATCATAAACTACTGGTATACATACGACATTGTGGTGTGAAGAGATTTCTGTCTTCCTGGGCTCCTAAGTTTTAGGGAATAAACATACAAATACTGATAAATTTTCTCCCTGACTCTGTATCCAAGTCTCCTTGCATCCTCCCATAAAACCATCTCTGACTCAAAAAAATGTTCCAGGTCCTGCCTGAGAGTCTAGACTTTGGAGCCTAGTTACTTTCTACCTCTGGTATGCACTATGGGCTTCAGATAGATGGCAGGCACTCTTTGGTGCAAGTGACATCTACAGGATACGTAAAATAAAAAACATTTAAAAAGAGAAATGCCTGCATATTAGATTGCACTTAGTTGTTACAGTGTGCCTGTCTCATTAAAGGGAAAAGCTACGTTTTACTATCAAGTCATCTGCTAGTTACTGAATGCCAGTTAGGTATATTTGCTCAGCAAGTTAAAGTGGAACATTCTCAGTATATTCTACTACCTTCCTGGTCTCTTCCTTTTTATCTGATGTAACCCTAAAAATTCACCCTGCTGGGATGAAAAGATAAGAAAGTTTTTCATCTGTTCTTCTTTCAGATTACATTTTAATCTGGACTTAACTTTGGATCAAGGTAGAGAGTGATCTAGAATTGGCTGCCTGCCAAGGTTGGGCAATGAATTGGCTTTGGGATATCTCCCTGTACTGGAAGGAGGTGGCATTCACCAAATCCTGGCTTTTGTGCAGCCTGGCTGAATGATGGCACAGCCCAGCTTCTTGGGTCAGATTCACTAGCTCATAGGAGCAAAGGGAGATTATTCAGTGTTTTTGCTTTGCTGAAAAATAACAAGAAAACAAGAGAGGGGAAGGATAAGAAGAGTTAGAGAAGAAAAGATGGTGTTAAATACTATTAAAATTATCATTTATTCTATTTCAAATCCACTTATTTTCCAAGTCTTCATTTTAGAGTCATATTTAGCTTTGGTATTATTCTTAGTAATTGACTTCTGTTTTCTAATGTTTGTGCACTGCATGTGTACTGATGCTTTCCTATGTATTGATTTTCAGTTGAAGGAGGTTGGTTAAAGATCAGTCTCTTATTTTAGACAGACTTATAATGCTGCACATATTTGACTGAGAACCATCTTCAGCATGAAAAAGTATATGCTCAAGAGCACCAGAGCTGTCAATGTTCCCTTCCTAAGGAAGGGTCACCTAGAGAAAGGCTAAAGTTCATGTTGGAAATTATTTTTTAATGGGGAGTTTGGCACTTCTTTGAGGTACATATGATTTCTAAAAGATTATGGGAATGCATTTCTATTAAGGTTCAATGTGGAATTGCATTTGGTGCTTTATATCATAACAGGTTTACAACTGTCCTTTTGATGATTTGATAATTCACATATAGAGCACTCATAGCCCTACCATGTGTTTCCCTATAAGAAACTCTACTCTTATCTTCTACCAGAATATGGCTTTGGTTTACATATCCTGCTGCTCTGGCCACAGGAATCTACGTAATTGTTCCAGGATGATGAAGCTCTTAGGAGGAGAAATTTCCCCCCACAGGGCTCTGCTTCCCATGACAACTGCCCAGAGACAGTCCAGTGGTGCACCATTTTCACAGAGGTGAGAAGAAAGCATTCATTCAACAAGGCAGTTATGGTCATTCTTTAGGGCTCACATACAGGCTTCCCGAAATGTTCCTGTGCTAAGCAAACCAGCCCCACTCGGTTTCTCTAGGCAGCTTATGACTTTGGCACTCACTTCCCTCTTTCCTGTGACCTGGGATAGTGCTATAACATGAGCTATGTTCTCGCACCAAAATCAGAGACAACTTATGTTTTCTTTTTTCTTTTTTCTTTAAATGTGTAGAATGTTTTCCTTTCAAATAACTATCAACAATAATGGGGAGAGACAGGTTATTTCCTCTTGATTATTTTTTAACATAAGGGAAGTATTTCATTTTCTTCCCTTGAGAGTTTGCTAGCTGTTTTGTCTTCAGAATGATAATTACTTAAAACTTTGTACTTAAGCATTAACACCCCTTTTCCATCATTAGTCAATCTATTCCATTCCCCCTCTTTCACCACACAAGGGGAAACTGCAAAGAAATACTACTTAATTATCACACCACGTAACTCATTAAAAGCACGATGCTTGTATATGGTATGCTAATGAGCTATTAGAGATCCAGCACGTTTTCATGAGAAGACATGGTTTCCTAGTTTACCTTTCACCTAGCTCTGGATTTCCAGTTGACAGTTAATGATGATGAGACTGGAATTTATTATGCTGCTTACTTTGGGAGAGGGCAGAAAGGTCAGGTAACAAAATCACGCAGAGGAAACAACACCTGAGCTAAAATTACGAGTGAAAGAAATCTGAATTTTTTATTTATAGGAAACTGTGGAATGTGTTTGCACATTGCAGAGCTCATGGAAGAAGGTTCAATAAATAGGAAACTTTCATTATTATTGCTAGTGGAGCCAATAATTGAAGATGAGCACATTGGAAGTTAACTATTGATCAGCTACTTGTATGTATGCCCTCTGTCAGTTTTGATTATATTAGTCCAGAAGTCTCCCAAGATAGCCTAAAATGACTGGTACTTCATGCAGAGGTGAGGCCAGAGGAAAGTACAGAGGAAAGAGGGAGGATTCTGGGGCAGAGGGAAAATGGCAAGAATAAGTACACATAATCACTTTTGTCTGACTGTAAGAAAAACATTACAAATAGAATAAGCATTGATGTGAGCAAGGAACAAGAAGATAACAGTAAATCAAATGGCAGTCCAAGAAAATGGGAGAATCTATGTAATATCAGATCATTCAGTGGACCTGAGAACTGTGCTATCCTAATTGGTGTATCCACATGGGTCACAATTTCCATGGGAATCCTAGACAAGCTCTACCAATGAATGGTCCCAGCAGCTCAGAAAGCTACTATGTTTAGAAGGATTCTGCCTCCCTCATCATCATCACTATTTATTCCTTCCTATATACCAAGCACAAGGTTCTTTAATGCATCTCTCAATTCAGCCTAATAAGTAAAATGATGAAGGGACAAGTGAAAAATTTAATAATGACTGTTTATATATTTCAACTTTCCACATATGAGTTGTGTAAGAATAAGCAAGAATAACCTCTGCAAACCAGTTTTCTCATTTATACTATGTGAAATGCAACCTCTCTTATTGAATATTAAATGATATATGCAACACACATACCATATACTTTGCCCATCTATAACTCTCATTTGAATTTCTGGCACCCTACATACAATGCTCAATAAATTGCTCAAAACTATTTACTGATACACAGTGCTCAATAAATATATGCTAAAGTTTTAATAATATATAATGAACTAATGAATGAATATCCTAATGGCAAGACTCTGAGTCCTAGCTAAATCTTATTCATGTAGTGCCATTTTATATTCAAGCTAACAGTGAGCTTACTACATTGTGCAGTAAACCTATTGATAAAATGACCATACAATTTATCATCCAAACCAGGACACTTTTGAGAATGAAGGGTGGCACTTTTAATAATTACTACAAGACAAGTGGTATAAACTGTTTTTTTGTGTCTTTTTTTTTTTTTTTAAGTGCATCATTCTTTGCTTGATCCCTTAGTCAGGATCATAAATGAATTTGTAATTGTGAAAGTATGTACAGGTTTGCCTCTCTCAATGTTTAAGCCAAGAAAACTGCCTAACATTGTACACATATGCCTTACTCTGCACAGTGGATGGCTTCCTGATCAACTGTGTGAAGTAGATTTTTAATAAATGAAAGTACATATACATTCTCACGTTTTTCCATGGGGACATTCTATTTAAAGAATCTCAATATTGAACCATTTTCAAAGCAAAAAGTTCTAAAATTTGAAAAACCAACCATCCCACCACAAAACCTGATATCTAATTTATTTGCATATAAACTATATTCTTTTTTAAAATTTTATATTGAGTTTTACAAATCAAGACCCACCTCCAGCCAGAGACTTGTATGAAATGTCCTAATAACATGCTATTGGTCAGTCACCTAGGACACTTTTAGTCATACAAAGCCTTTGATGTGAAGAAAATTGATACCTTAATGAGGGTGATAGAACAGTAGAGGACTGTCACTAAGTGTGAGAGCAATCCCTTTTACTTTAGCACCCCACTTCCCTCAATGGCCACAGAATTAACATTCTTTTGCCCCATGCAACTCAAGGAAGATAGTCTGCGATTGAGTTTGCAGGGTGAGATGAACTCCCAAAGCTTCTTTATTGCATTTGAGATCCAGACTGCAATTGTCTCAGCAGTTGAGCTTGTCAGAATGACTTTGGGAATACCAGAGACAGGTCTGGTGCCATCAACAGCAGCATTCACTCTTTAGCAGCTAACAAGTACTAATCATCCTATGTAATAAAGACATAATATGCAAATTGACTGTCACTCCGTCACACAAGATGGCAGCCCCCATGTGATCAAAAGATGGCCACCCCCATGTGGTCACAAGATGGCCATCACAAGATGGCTTGTAGGGGAGGGCAGTTAGGGGTGACCAGGCCTGCAGGGGAGGGTAATTGGGGGCAACTGGGCCTGCAGGGGAGGGTAGTTGGGGGCAACTGGGCCAGCAGGGGAGGGGAGTTGGGGGTGATCAGGCCAGTAGGGGAGGGCAGTGGGGGCAATCAGGTCAGCAGAAGAGCAGTTAGGTAATCAGGCTGGCAGGTGAGTGGTTAGGGGTGATCAATCTGGCAGGCAGAAGCAGTTAGGGGCAATCAGGCAGGCAGGCAGGCAGGCGAGTGGTTGGGAGCCAACAGTCTTGGATTGTGAGAAGGATGTCCGAATGCCAGCAGTTAGACATAACCAGATAGGTCTCAGATTGGCCAGGGTTCAGGCTGGGCTGAGGGACACCCCCTCAGTGCACAAATTTGTGCACTAGGCCTCTAGTGAAATATAACATTGATATTGGTTACATTGCTCTCAATTAATTGTATAATAATATATTCCAGGAAGCACATGGACACTGTAATTGCTGGACCCAGTTTAACTTTGACTCACTGAGGGTGCTTTAATGTTTGAATGTGTTGTAGGGTTACACAAAACATCTCAGCTGTGCCTTTTTAGGAGGGCTTCCTATTTATTCTCTTTGTGCTGTGAACACAGAATGTCACTGTGCAAAAGGATGTTAAGTAACATCTTCACATGTTAAACACAGTTCTTCCTTACCTATCCAAATGACCCACTTGAAGAGTTATATATAATAAGCAGTGACAATACTGTAACTTAAAGTCAGGAAAATTTAAAGTGTAGTTCAGGCTGTTTTAGTCACTAACTCTGAGAATGTGACAAAACTTATTTACTTCTTCAGACTTCAATTACTTCATATGTAAAATTAGAGAGTTAAATTGTATATACTAGAGACTCCTTTCATAACTACTATTTTAGGAGTGATTCCTCAAAGCCTTAAATAGATAGAAACCTATGATGTTATAGCATGTTGTTAATGATGTTCCATGGTTCTAGTTAAAGAGTTGATGGCCAAGAAGGAAATTAACTCAAGACTTAAGTCAAGAAAAACTGAATTTAGCCCTTCAGATAGAATATAGCATGGCAAACAAGACATGCAATTACTACCATAATGTTTTTCAGTTTACAAATTACTCTGTAATACCTAACTTAATTGTACTCCTTATTTTACAGAAGGGAAAACAGATTCAGAGAGTTAAATCTTTCCCAAGTTTGCCAGACCTTGAAATACTCTAGATATGCTTACTCCCAGTTAGTTCCATATTTTAGATTTCTTCAGATAGAAAATAACAAGAAGAAACTGAAACTGGATTATTTTAGAGAAAAGTTAGAGCAAGGTGTTCTAGAATTATTACTAAGGAACAGTCTACTTTACTTACAATAGGAAACAAATGGAAACATTTATACTTAAGCCTCCCATTTTATACCATAGAAGTATAATCTGCCCTGTGGACAGAACATAGAGTACAATTTGCTGAGGGACAATGAGCTAAGCTGAATTTAGTCTAAAAAAAGAAGCTGGACTTTTATTGCTGTTTTGTGGGTAATTCAGTAATATGCACTCATTCTTGCACTCTTTTCTGGTGCAGAGAAGGACAGCTAAAAACTGAGAGAAGAAAGAAAGTATCTGGGAGTATTTTCCACATATTATATCTGAATTGAGCATTGGAAAGAAAAGAAAAATAAAACAAAACATGGACGGGATGCAGTTGTGAAAATGAAAAAAAAAGCAGTGATGAAAGAGAGTTTGGATTTCAGAAAAGGATGTAGAATGAAAAATGAAATGATTGTAAGGATGAGAGGAGTCATCGAAGCCTTTTCATTCTCTGTCTTTGACAGCATTAACTACTTATTCATGTACATGAATTATGAATTATAGAGCCACAAACAAATATAAGCATAACAAAAACAAATTTAGGAACCATATGTGCGTTAATAATCCTTCTCTCTAGCATTGCATTTGTGCATGCACAGACTTATCATGAGTTCCCGCATAGCATAAAACGGAAGCCATCGATTATTTAGAGAAAGGCAAAAATAGAACTAAAAAACAAAAACTAAAACCTACAACTCCAAGGCTTTGAATTGGCATTCTTTGGGAAAGGTAAGTCTTATTGTTTGATACAAAAATTATTTGGAATAGTCTAATTGCCCTCATTGAATAATTATTCCCAAGCTAAAAGTTTAATAATGGCATGAAGGTAGCAGTTCACTACACCTCCTCAAATTTGTCATATGATGGCCAACTGACTAATAAGGAGATGAACTTTCTAGATGAAGAATTAATGTAATTTGTCTTGGCTTTTTGTATTTTGAAGCAACGACCTTTAACTGCATTGAAGTTTTATGTTTTTATTGGTCATGGTATTTCCTTGTTTTTTTCTTTGTTTTGATTCAAAGACAATAGGAAAAAATATTCATCTCCTGGCTAATCCACCATTTTCTATATGACTGTGGCTTCCACATCTGTAGGGCACATACAAAAAAAGCCATTCTCTGTGTACAGATATCTGCTCTAAATAGGTGGTAGAAAAATCTATTGACATGAAAAAAAAAATCAGAAATGTTGGCTTGCTATTTTAATTAAAAGTCTTAGCTATAAAAAGTAACTTTTGTTGTTTAATTTCTTTACTTGTTCATAGAAGCAGCACTTTGAGTATAAATTACCTCTCAGAATCAAGTAAATTATTTCTGGAGCTTTATGACATGCTAATGGGTTCCCTTTGATTTTCTGAGTCCTTCTGATGTTAATAAGTGTCATGCTTCATTGTTTGAACACTACTTAGAATTGTTCACTATTCCTCAAAAGGTCATCAAAGCACTTAACAATTTCAGAAAAAGATAAGCAGGACTGAAGACCTTATCTGTATATCAAACGGGAGTTCACTTGTGACCTGCTACACCAGCAGAACTGCTGTTCCTATCACTCCCATCTCTATTTCATTCTATCATTGACTAACACAGCACTAGACAAGGGCTCTTGTGATTTTCCATTCTGATGCTGGCTTCTAAATTAATTTGCTAGGTAACCTCTGATCAGTAACAGACAGAAACCCACCCCCATCCTATATAATAAAAGAGACACATGCAAATTAACCATCCCTCTGCTACACTCAAGCCATTCCCACAAGCCATGACCAACAACCAATCAGGAGCGAGTATGCAAATTAACCCAACTAAGGTGGCCGTGGCCACAGAGCTGGAGCAAGCAGGAGTCTGGTGTTGCTCCTGACGATGGAGGAAGCCAAGCTTTCTGCCTGCCCTGGCCAGCTCCCCAGCTCCACTCAAGGCTACAAAGTTTCAATTATAGAAGATAAATAAACCCCAGATACCTGCTTCCAGTCTGAAAAAAATAAAAAAAGGAGAGGCTGGGAGCTTGGGTTCCTGGGGGGCACGGCCAGCCAGAAAATGGCCCTCGGTCCATCACCCAGGCTGACCACAGACCCCAGCCGGACCCCCACCTTGATTCGGGATACCCTTCAGGACAAATCAGCCAGCCCCAACCCATGCACCAGGCCTCTATCTACTCTAATAAAAGCGTAATATTGAAATTAACCATTTCTCTGGGACACCTAAGCTATGCCCATGAGACAAAGCCACACCCACCAGCGAATCTGAGTGGCTGTATGAAAATTAACCCAGCCAAGATGGGGGCTGGCAGCCACTGAACAAACAGCAGCAGGTGTGGCACAGGTGGTGGCAGGGGCGGGGTGGGAAACGTGGGGGGGGGAGTCAGAAGCAGCACGGGGATGGGCCTGGAGGGCACCTGGCACCTCAGCTCTGAGCCGGCCTCGGTGCTTGGGCCGCCTGCAACCACAGCAGCGCGGGTCGGGCCCTAAGGGCACCCAGCAGCCCAGCGGCTCTGAGTCCGCCTCAGCACTGGGGCCTCTGGCCACCAGAGCAGCACAGGATGGGTCTGGAGGGTGCCTGGCACCCCAGGGGCTCTGAACCCACCTCAATGCTGGGGCCACCGGCATCCAAAGCAATGCGGGACAGGCCAGGAAAGCACCGGGCACCATGGCTCTGAGCCTGCCTCGGTGCTGGGGCCACCGAGGTCTGAAGCACAGAGACCCAGCTTGCAGGTGACCGGTCACCTCAGCAGCTCCAAGCCACAGAGCCGCGGAGGCACTGGGGCCCCTGGGGCTACAGCACAGACACAAATCTGCAGGAAACCTGTGGAAAGGGAAATAAACTATCATAACTTTATCTCCTTTTCCACAAGATGAGAAAACTGATCCTGATTTATTTTGTGATATGGCCTACACCTTTCTATAAGCACAGTGTATGTTATGACCACTCCCAGGAAGGTCTGGTCAGTATACTGTCTCCAGGAAATAACACTACTGTGGCAAATCATCTAAGAAAGGAAACAAGCTTTTGTTGGGTTTATTCTGAAGGTCAGAGAACATGCCACCCCAACATATGCTATGTTGTTATATTGATGATCTTGAGCTGCAGATGCTTGAAAAATAGCAAATGCAAGGAGAGGCTTTTGCTAAAGTCTCCTGATCTGCCTAAAATCAGACCCCCCAAAAAAGGTTCCCTTGATGGGAAAAGTGTCATCAGCCAGTGAAGACTGACTCCTTTCAAAGGAGACTAGAAGTTGACATCACACCCAAACTACCTCCCCCACCCCCATTCATCTTTCCTAAACTCATGTACTCTCCTCTAAGAGGCCTAGATATCCTGTCCCCTTTCCCTAGGAAGAAGGTATTTAAATCTGGACTCTAAGCTACCTTAGGAAGTTATTCATTTTTCCCAGGGATCTCCCTTATATACACAGGGTACACATATTAATGAACTGTTGTTTTTCTCTTGGTAATCTCTGTTTCATTACAAGGACCTACACTAAGAACTCAGAAGGGTAGAGGAACACTATTTTAACTCCTCCATAATTCTATCTCGGGAAATCAAGTCCCAGGCTGAATAGTGAGTTTGGCTCAAGTGCCAAGCAGTCCCGGCTGAGGAAGCTTCTAGGGGGAAATCAATGATATTGGCATCAAAGTAGGACAGAGGGCACACGCATGATTGCTGGTGGGAGTTTAAAGTGGTTCAACATTTTTGGAGGAGGATTTGGCAAAATCGATAGAAATGTTCAAGGTATATCCAAGAGTCTTCTTCTAGGAATCTCATCTGCTGAGATAAAGCACCAGGGCATAAGCCCTGGTCAGAACCCAGGATGCTACTGCAGGCTCCCCTTCCACAATAGGAAAACCTGCTAACAATCTGCATTTTTAAGACAAGGTGGCATCTATACTAATAAAAGGGTAATATGCTAATTAGACTGAACATCTTCCAGATGACCTTCTGGACATCCTTCCGGACAAAGCCATGGTGGCAGGGCTGGGGCAGAGACAGTTACATGTTATGAGGCAGGCAGAGGGCAGTTAGGAGGATCAGGCCAGCAGGGGAGAGCAGTTAGGAGCCAGGAGCCCCGAGGGTTCCCCGATTGGAGAGGGTGCAGACCACGCTGAGGGACCCCCCCCCCCGAGTGCACAAATTTTTGTGCACTGGGCCCCTAGTCCTATATAATAAAAGGGTAATATGCAAATTGACCCTAACAGCAGAATGACTGGGAATAACTGGTCACCATGGTATACACTGACCACCAGGGGGCAGATGCTCAATGCAGGAGCTGCCCCCTGGTGGTCAGTGTGCTCCTGCAGAGGGAGCTCTGCTCAGCCACAAGCCAGGCTAATGGCTGCCAGCACAGTGGTGGTGGTAGGATCCTCTCCTGCCTTCTCAGCAGTGCTAAGAATGTCCGACTGCAGTTTAGGCCTACTCCCCACTGGCAAGTGGACATCCCCCAAGGGCTCCCAGCCTGCCAGAGGGATGTCTGACTGCCAGGTTAGACCTGTTCCCCTGGGGAGCGGGACTAAGCCAGAGGTGGACATCCCCTGAGGGTCTCAGACTATGTGAGGGAACAGGCCAGGCTGAGGGACTCCCCCAATGCACAAGTTTTTGTACACTGGGCCTCTAGTCTAATCTAATAAAATCATAATATTGAAATTGACTGTTTCTTCAGGATGCCTAAGGCACACCCACCAGCCAATCAGAGTGACTGTATGCAAATTAAACCAGCCAAGATGGAGGCCGGTAGTCAAGGAGCTGAGTAAACAGGCAGCTTCCATTGCAGCAGGAGTAAAACTGTTTTCCTGGGCTTTTCTGGGCTCCAGGCAACAACATATTTGCAACATTGTCTCAATTATAGAAGCCTCGGAGTTGAAGCCAACAGAAGGTTGTGTTACCTGCCTAGCCTTGGCTTAAAGGAACAGAGTATCAATTATAGAAGATAAATAAACCCCAGAAACCTGCTTCCAGCCAGCCTTGCTGGGACATTGGATCAATGGGAGCTGTGGGCAGCCTGAGAGCCTGAAAACAGCCCTCAGCCCATCACTCACGCTGGCCACACCCCAATGGGGTGAGGGACTCCACTGTGGGCTTGGCAGTCTGCAAACAGCCATCAGCCCCTCACCCAGGCTGGCCAGGTACCCCAGTAGGGACCTAAAACCTGAAGGGACTGTGGGCAGCCTGAAAGCCTGAAAACGGCCCGCAGGCCCGCACCCAGGCTGGCCACACCCAAATGGGGTGAGGGACTCCACTGGGGGGCTTGGTCAGCCTGCAAACAGCCAGCAGGCCCTCACCCATGCTGACCAGGCACACCAGCAGGTGGACATCCCCAGAGGGATCCCAGACTGTGAGAGGGCACAGGTCGGGCTGAGGGACCTCCCAAGTGCACAAATTTTTGTGCACCGGGCCCCTAGTCTTAATATAAAAAGGAAAGTGAAAGAAGTAGAATGTTCATCTAAAATGCATTTGAGGACAGATACTGGGCTCCCTTTTCTATAAAATAGAAAATATTAACTCCAAAAGTTTTTCGTTTTAGTCTCAGATAGAAATGAATTATGGCTCTCTTGTAGAAATCTATTTTGAATGTGGAGTTATGACCTTCTTTTGCATTACATATACATGCAATGCATTTTTTCTGTTTCAGTCTCTCTCTCTAGAAGACTCTAGATGACTTAGATTACAACCTATGAGGATTTGTAAACGGTTTTGATCATGGGCTAGAAGAGTAGCCTCAGACAACTACGAAGATTCCTTCCAAGTTTAAAATTATCCTCTGGTTCCTATCTATTTGGTGTTTTGTTTTGTTTTTCTATTTCCTCTCTTTCTCAATAAACTTCACCTCTTCACTATGAATCACATCGGAAGAGTCTTCCAGCCTGGGCTGTCTCACATTTAGTACACTATTTTCTAAATTTGCATTTCCCCTTTTTAAACTTCCTTTTCAAGATGTTCTTCTTGAAACTGTACTTAGTCCATGTGTTAGAATTTGGGAGACATGTAGTTTGTATTGGAATATGTTAGCATTGTGTAATTTTTGTGTTTTTTGTTTGTTTGTTGTTTTCATTATTATCTTGGGGCTCTTGTTTTTAGAATTTAGCAAATAGAAAACAAAATAAATGTCAGGAACTGATAAGAACTGGAAATTAATATGCTTTTTATGCTTAAAATATTGACCTACATGAAATAAACATTCTCAATCCATGTGCTATAATTTTAGTAATTAATTTAAAACATATTTACTGAGCATTTACTAGATACTGAACTAATAGGCTTTCCTCATCTGTCAAGCTACTTAAAACCATAGCTTCTATGAAGTCAAAAACTGAAGAAGCAATAAAACAAAAAATGCTAAAGGTTTTTTTATTTGCTTGTTGGTTTTTTATTTATTTTTACATTTTCCAATCAAAAGATTTTTGCAGAGAAAAATGAAATTTATTTGCATGTTGCAATAATTTTTTTTCAGTATTAACAAATTAAATGTGCAAAATTCCGTTAACTCATCAGGTACCAACATGATCATATAAGGTCTATTTCCATAATTTACAAGGAACAGCATCAAGTAGTACCACCCAAGACTGAAGAAACTATGTTGAAATACCTTATTTTTTATGGTTGGAAAAATCCAATGTGTGTTTGTAGGTGAAGGGTTGGAGTCTATAAGCTAAAGAAATGTTATTTATTTATTAAGCAGCAGAACCATAGAAAAAATCATACAGGATGTCATAGCATTTTCTTTTTTTTTTTTTTTAAAGCTCAGTGTTTTAAGGCTTTTAGACTAATGCAGAAATATCATCAAGGTAAAATAATAGTTTGTCCAGACTTTTGAAAGAGATTGTGGGTAAAATGTCAAAGTATGAATCTTCAGAAGTTTAAAACAAAACTAGCAATAATGAGCAAGTCAATCCTCCCCTCTCTCCTCCCCTATTTTTACATATTTTACTTTTATCTTCATTCTTACAATCTAAAATCTATATGTCAATTAACGTTATTCCTGTAAGGAACAAATAGGAGAAAGCTATAATAAATGGCAGGGTCATTCAACAT
>PVJC01000493.1:0-24482 GCA_004026665.1 Murina feae
TCATGAGGGAGTGGTTTCATGAAGAAGACAAACAATATCATTTAGCCCAGCCTGAGTGCTTGATTGTCTCTCAAAGCTTTCTCATTAGCCAAGCTGTTTCCTTTATTCTTAGTGGCTCCCAGTAGTTGAAGATGTGCCAAGACCTGTCAATTTCCCTAAGAAGGACCTAGATGTAGGCTAATTGGAAGCCAAACTCTCAGGCAGCAGCTCTTAAGTATGCAAATAAGCCTCTTTCATGGAAAGACTGGGAGATGGATGTTTCTCTCTCCTATCTCTGCACTGAGCCCTGTTGGTCCTATGGATGCAAACCCCATTGGTTTTCAGAGCTAGGTGTTTTGGGGGCCCACCTCTCAGGTGGAAGTCATAAAAGTTGGGGTACAAGATATTGGATCCAAACCCTTGGCTTCTTGAGAAGAAGGTGGGAGTTGTGCATTCCTTCCCAGTTACATGTTGCTGTGCTGGGACTGGATTTTTTTCTCATTCATACAATGTGTACAAGTCACTTGGCTCATTTCTGAATCTCATTCAGGGGAATTATCCCATTTGTTGCTGTAGATTCAGTATGTCCGCAGAAGCAGTGAGTTCAGGAGACTTCTATGTCACCATCTTGAACCAGACAGTACTTGACAGTGTTTATGTTTTTATTTTGTTCCTATTTATTGAATTTATTGGGGTGACACCGGTCAACAAAATCATACAGGTTTCAGGTACATAATTCTACAACACATTTATTATCTGCACACTGTATTGTCTAAGTTCTAGCTGAGCTAATAATCAAATTAACATGAGATAGACTAACAGGAGGAAATGTCCAAAACTTAGTATGGATGTACATTTGGGGTGTCATAAGATATGAGACTCAAAGACACTTTGGGGTTGAAGTTTATATGCCATTTTGAACAGAGGACAAGGGGGACAAGGGTTTGGTATTTCAAAGGGAAATCAGGCATTTCACAGGCAGATGAGGAAGAACAAACATTTGGTAAATAAATTCTTGCTGGGCCACCCAGAAATAATGGGATGCAGAAATCTAGCACACAGATTTTTGCTTGCATCCTCCTTGTCCAGGCACACATAATTCAAATGTGCTAAGTGAATATGTTAAGATTCCCTTTCTGAAGTGGTTCTTCTATTTTAATTCCTTTCTATAAGGGAGAGAGACAAAGATTCTTTCTCAGTTTTGTTTTGTGTTTGTGTGTGTGTGTGTGTGTGTGTGTTTCATTTTGGTTCTTAATAACAAGTTTAAAATCAATATCTCAAAAGGCATATTTTGGGGTGGCAAAAAATTTTGGTCCCCTTCAATACCCAGGGGACTTGAAGAAAATGCTGATGCCTAGGCCTTACCCCTCCCCCCCCCCCACACACACACACACATACTTCAAGAATTCTGATTGAATAGGCCTAGGGCTCAGTCTGGGCATTGGGATGATTCCAGAGTGCAGCTGAGGTTGAGCCACCAATGCTCCAAGGGGTGAGGGGTGGCTTTCAAGAAGCTGTTCGTGCATTTTTCTTATGTAGCTGTATTGTTAAACTTCTGGTGTAGAACTCACTTTCTTCTAATTGGCTTTGAAGGGTGTCCAACAGAAGTATCCTTGTCACACATGGAAACTGCTTCTGAAGGAGTCATGTCCGTTCTTAGCCTCTCCTGGCCTCTACCTCAGTTTAAGGAATTTCTCTCCTTACTGCCCATCAGTATTCTCACCCATCCAGTGGGGTTCATTTCTTGCAGGTTCTAGGCAAGGTGGTTACTCCTCTGAGCTCATGACCTGGACCTGAGACCCTTGAACTCTGAGACTCAGACCAGCCAAGTTGGCAGCCCAAGGACCTTAGGGAGCCCTCATGTCTGTCTTCTTTGCACAGGTCTCCACTAGACTGAGTTATTATGACATGTGAGCTGCGTGGAGTAATTGCTTCCTCCCCTCATTTTCAGTCTTGCATTATACCCTAGAGTAAAGCTATACCTGTCATTTCCCATCTTGATAGCCTTTCCTGTTTATCTTTGAATGTTAGGTGTTATTGTGGATTCTAGGTACACACACCAGGTATGAGGCTAGGAGGCTGGGGACCTCGGTTCTGGACTAACTGTGTTCCTTGGGTCATATCACATAAGCTCTCTGACTTTCAACTTCCTCATGTATTAAATGGGCTGATGTAACCTGCCACCTCACAAGACTGCTGTGTGGTTCAAACAGGATAGTCTGCAAACGTGCTTTGGTGGCTGCAAATTGTGACACCAGTGTTATCTATAGTCATCAAGTTGAAACATCTTTCCTAGTTGGCAGAGTGAGGAGGTAATTTGCCCTTTCTTAGAAAACACCCAAGCTGGTAGTAAAGTCCCTGACAATGTTATTTCATAGAATCTTATCTCCCTTCCTCATTGAATCAGAATGTACTCATTGAGAGCCTACTGTATGTACCTAGCACAGTGTTAGGGATTAGGGGATCCTCAGCTGTTTGTTGGAAAGTAAGGCAATCCACATAGAAAAAGAAGTGAGTTGTGCGAGGTGAACACAGAGTGCTGTAAGCAGTGAATGCTTTAGGATTTCTTCGGAACAGTGTAGCATAAATGGTCAAAGAATAAATACTTTATGCAGAGGAGGAACCTGAACCAGACAAACCCAGAAGGACAGGTTGGAATTGGGTGGAGGAAGAGAAGGATGTGGGCAAAGGAAAGTGCCCTGAGAGAGGATATAGAGCTGAGCTGAGGGAGAGAAAATTGGATTGGCAGGCCACCCTTCACCCCAGTTTCTATAGTAACCCAGCTCAGCCAGACTGACTGGGCATGGAGGCCTCTTAGGCACCAGCATTTTAAAAAATGGTGTCATAAATCAGTCACTGAACAAAAGCTATGCCCACCCCTTTTTTGTTGTTAATCCTCACCCATTGATTTTCAGAGGGAGTGGAAGGGAGGGGAAGAGACACAGAGAGAGAAACATCTATGTGAGAGAGACACATCAATTAGTTGCCTCCCTCATGCACCTTGACCAGAGCCTACAATAGAGGTATGTGCCCTTCACCAGAATCAAACCTGGAACCCTTCAGTCCTCAGACCGATGCTCTATCCACTGAACCAAACCAACTAGGCCTCCTTTGCTTTTCTAAGCAAAAAGACCGTCCTTATTCCAGTAGTCTCCTCTGAAGGGAGATCTGGTGCCCTACCCCTCTGGAATCTACCACTCACTAGTAACCATTTTTAATGCATTGACAAGGAAGGATGAATAAAAACCCTTTCTTCCCATCCCACTGGCATGGGGCCAAGGCAGGGCAGCCACACTTTGATATGTCCTTATGTTGTCAACACAATAAAAGTTGCTTATTGACTATATTCTAAATGTGTTAGGTTGCCAGGTCACTCCTCATCATGACTCCCCTTCAATCCTCTCTCCTTCACTGTGGGTTCTCTGGCATCCCTTATGCAGCCCCATGCTGTTACTTCCTCCCTATTCCCGCCCTCCCCAACATAACAGGGTCCTGCCCTGCCCAAGTGCCCTCTAGCCTTCACCTAGAGCGGCCATCCACTGTTCTCCTAATAAACAGTGCTTGGAATGGGATGCAGCTAGGGAAATCACTCTGGGGCCAAGGAGGAAGGAAAGAGGGATGGAATGGAAAGGGTGGGTGATGGAAAAAGTGACTTTCCCACCATTCCCTGGACTTGGGCCTGGAAGGCAGCTCACAGCAGTTGCCGTGGTGACGGCAACCACTGGTTCCCCTTTCAGAACTGAAGAATGTTGGCTGTGCCTTTCCTCCCTACTCCAATACCTCAGTCCCTTCTCCATCTGCTTTGCGACCTAGCTGGCTGATCTTTGAGACTTGCTTCTACTGGGCTTCCTTGCCCTCTGGCTTCCAATCCGCCATTGGGAGGCACCAGCAGATCCTGGAGCATGAGAGGAGAGTGGAGCTGGCACTGTGCTCTCTGGCTCACTTGCCACTGCACTGCTGATGGACAGTGACTTCCTTCTTCTCCTGAGGGCACAGCTTTAGGCCTTGTTGGCTGCTGCCCCTTCCCCTTGCTTCCTCATGCATCAGCTGCAGGGTGCTTCACTATCACTGGTTGGTTTCCCTCAACCCTGCCTGTCCCTCTATGATTAGTCCTTCCAATAGACTTTCCTTAGTCACCCCTATGGTTAAGTTCCCTCTGTGTGCTGCTGAGACCTGACTGATACAGAGAATGTCTTAACCACGAGGAAGGAAGGTGGTTGTCTCAGGCCTCTTTTCTTAGCGGTCAGGGCTCTGGCAGGCTGGTTGTGTGGGAGGGGTATCCTTTCAGGTGTAATTTGAGATGTACCCCCAAGCCTGTCCTGCCCAGAAATAGCAAGGCTACAATTCTGAAGCCATTTCTTTGGATTAAAATGTGTCTCTTCTAAAGAGCCCACATTGCCTAGGAAGGTGAGTACTTTATCCAGTCATTCATCTCTCAACATGTCTCAGTTTCATCAGGTAAGAGGTTTGACTGAAAGCTCTATAAATGCAAGGACTGTGTCTCTTTCATTGTGCAGACATGGGTAGCATGGGGCCTGGTGAAGAGTAGCCTTAAATATCTGTTGAATAAATTTATTCACCATTCAACAAATGTGTTTTGAGTGCTTACTATGTTCTAGGCATTGTTCTAGGTGCTTGGGATATATTAGTGAACAAAACAAAGATCAAGGAGAGAAATAGATAATAAATGCCCCTCAAGCAAAATATATATACACATACATACACATATATATGTATCTATACTAATAAAAGAGAAAGATTCAAATTGGCTGTACCTTCGCAATGCCCACTAGCCAATCAGGAGCGAGTATGCACATCAACCCAACAAAGACGGTGGGTTAATTTGCATACGCAAGTGCAGGGCAGGTGGGGGAGAGGGGGCTGGGTGAGACACTTGTGTCATCACCATGGTCACGACATAGGCATTCTGCACTGCCCCAGCTGCTCAGGGCCTCTGGGCAGCATGGGAAGGCAGAAAGGTGACTCTAGGCAGGATCAAAGGCTGTGCCGGCAGCCAGGGGAAGGAAGGCCCATTCTTGCATGAATCTTTGTGCATTGGGCTTCTAGTCTAATATAATAAAAGAGTAATATGCAAATTGACCGTCACCCGAGACACCTAAGCCACACCCGCCAGCCAAGCCATGCCTCCCAGCCAATCAGAGTGACTGTATGCAAATTAACCCAGCCAAGATGGAGGCCAGCAGCCATGGAGCTAGAGCAAACCAGAGGCTTCTGTTGCAACTGCCTGCCTAGGCTGGCTGAGCATCTGGTCATCATAACAATGTTTCAATTATAGAAGTCACGGAGCTGAAACAAACAGGAGATTTTGTTTCCTGCCTAGGCCTCAACTTAAAGAAACAGTGTTTCAATAATCTAAACTAATAAAAGCGTAATATTGAAATTGACCATTTCTTCGGGATGCCTAAGCCATGCCCACCAGCCAATCAGAGTAGCTGTATGCAAATTAACCCAGCCAAGATAGAGGCTGGCAGGGCGGCTCTGCACTGGAAGCCTCTGCAGACAGCATAGCTGTGCCAGGTGTGTCAGCTCAGTGGGGGGTGGGGGGATCCAGCCTAGAGCCTCTGTGGGGCGACCAGGAGTGCCTGTCCTGGGTCTGCTGCCTGGCTCTGCCACGGGGGCCTCTGCAGGGTGTGCAGGAGCAGCTGTCCTGGGACTGCTGCGTGGCTCCACCCAGAAGGCCTCCTCGGGGGCGTGCGGGAGCACCCGTCCAGGGTCCACTGCCTTCATCCAACCCCTGGGGGCCTCTGCAGGGTGTGTGGGAGCATCTGCTGCACAGTGCAGAGCATCCAAAGCCAGTCTGCTGCCCAGCTCCACCCCGGTTGTGTTCGCTCAGCAGCAGGGCCCCACCGAGGGATCCTGCACCAGCGTCTGCCCCTAGCTCGCCACCCAGCTCTGCTCCAGGTGTGTCCCCTCAGTGGTGGGGACCCACCAGGCATGCGTGATTGTGGGCCCTCTGTTGGGAAACGTCCAGGCCTGCACTTAATAGCCCTCCCACCCCCCAGTGCACGAACCCTAAAGGGGCTGTGGGCAGCCTGAAAATGGCCCTCAGCCCCTCACCCAGGCTGGCCAGGCACGCCAGCAGGTGGATATGCCCCCCCGAGGTGTCCCAGACTGCAAGAGGGCACAGGCTGGGCTGAGGGACCCCTCCCCCCCAAGTGCACAAATTTTTGTGCACCTGGCCCCCAGTATACATATAAAATTGTAAAACTATGAGGGCCATAGAAAAACAGAAAGAGCAGGTTTGAAAAACCAGAGGTGCTAAGGAAGATGCTATTGAAATTTTATGGAGGTTGGTCAGGGAAGGCCTTATTAGGAAGGTGACATTTGAGCAGACTTGAAGGAGTGGTGAGACAGTTCTACTAGTAAGCTATGGAGAGGGTGGAGTGATACACACAAGAGGGAATAGTCAGGGCAAAGACCCCATGGCTGGAGTCTGCCTGGCACCAATGAGGAACAATAAAAAGCAAAGTGTGGCTGACTGGTGTAGCTCAGTGGTTGAGCATGGACCTATGAATCAGGAGGTCATGGTTCGATTCTGATCAGGGTGTCTGCTTGGGTTGCAGGCTTGATCCCCAGTAGAGGGTGTGCAGAAGGCAGGTGATCAATGATTCTCATCATTGATGTTTCTATCTTTCTCTCCCTCTCCCTTTCTCTCTAAATTATATATATACTAGGGGCCCGGTGCACAAAATTTGAGCACGGGGGTGGGGGGGGAGGGCGGTCCCTCAGCCCGACCTGCACCCTCTCCAATATGGAGTTCTTGGAGACTCTCACAATTCAGGACCTCTGGTTCTTAACCGCTAACCTGCCTGCCTGCCCTAACCACTCTGCCTGCCTGTCTGCCTGGTCCCCCAAACTGCCCTCCCCTGCCAGCCTGGTCACCCCTATTAACTTTCTTTTTTATCCCCTTCATGCACAATTGTATTTGACTTCCTTATTGGCTTCTTCCTCTCACACAATTTTTCTCCTTTATGTAACACTTTTCCTACTGACTCATCATTTATAAACTTTTCTTTCCTCCTTATTTCCCACTTCTGTTCCATCATCATTCTTCTCATTTTTCAACTACCCTCCTTCCCTTCCCACATTCCTTCTTTCCTTTATCTTTACCCCTGCCCACCCTCCCCTTTTCCTTCCTTCCCACCTTAATTTTTTTCTTCACTTCCTCCCTCTGACCTGCTTTGTTCCCTCCCCCATTCCTTCCTTCTTCCCATTCTCCTTTTAAGCTCTACCAGTTCCCCCTTTATAACTTTTCTTCCCTCCCTCTTTTTCTCTCATCCTACCTTTGCCATACATTCTTCTCTACTTACTTCCACTGTTTTAATACCTATCTATCTACCTGCCTAATTATCCACTATCATTTATATTTTTTCTTTTCTGACTTCTACTTTAAAAATCTGTCCCTAGTACACAACTATACTTGGTTTTCATTATAGGCCCTACAGTTCACTCATACATCCTCCTTTTTTAAATCTGCTGTCCACTGACTCTTTTATAAAGTTCTTCCCTCCATCCTGTTCCACCCCTCCCCCACCTGGTTACTTCCTCCCAAACTCTCCCTGGCTGCTGCTCCCTCCGCCCGCCCCTTGCCCATCTCTCCATCTCCTGGCTCCCACGGGTTCACCCCAGCTCTAAAGAGAGATGGGGGCCTCTCACAGGAGTCCCCTGCCCCTGTGGCAGAGAAAATGGAGCCAGCAAGAGAGTGGGCCCAGGAGGCAGTGTGTGTGTGAGAGAGGGAGCAGCCCTCCTTCCCTCATTAAAGCGTCAATGGGGAGCAGCCAGCCAGCCCCAAGGCTGTGGCATGGATGGATCGCGGGGCAGATGGAAGCTAAGCTTCGTGTGCCCCGTGATCCAGGCAGCAGCCGAGGGGCGGGAGTAGCGAGCCCACACTGTGGTCCAGGGGAGACAGAAGCTGTGCCATTGGCAGGTCCCCGAATGGAGGGGTGGATGCTCCAGAGGTGGAGGTGCTCCTGCTTTGCAGCTGCAGTGCCAGGGCCAGCTGCAGGGCACACACACGGAAGCTTAGCCTCCGTGTGTGTGCCCCGTGATAGATTCCCGGCCCGAGTCGACTCCAGACCGCAGCCTCGGGCTGGCTGGCTGCTTCCACCGCTCAGCTGCCGCCTGGATCGCGAGGCACACACACAGGGAAGTTTAGCCTCCGTGTGTGTGTGTGCCCCGCGATCAATTCCAGGCCTCAGCCTCGGGGCTGACTGGCTCCTCTTGCCCTAAGGCTGCGACCTGGATTGTGGGGCACACACACGGAGGCTAAGCTGCGATCCAGACCTCTGCCAAAGGTTATCCCTCCCTCCACCAAGTGCACAAATTTTTGTGCACCAGGCCTCTAGTGTTTGTGTGTGTTGCTATAACATCTTCTTGTTTCTTTTTGGGGGCCTGACCTATCTTTCAGGACCTCGTTCCCTGGCCCTTAGGCCTCCAAAGCCCGCCACCCCCACTGGAGAATACCATTGAACCACATAACCCCATCCAAACTTCTGTCGCATGCTCTGAGCAGCAAAATCTCTTCCTGTTTCCTTAGTGTAACCTAACTCAGAGACACTTTAATAAGAAAGCAAAGTTTCCTAAGAAATGAGATAAGTGTGGCTCCTAGGAGTTTTATCAGTGGATATTTGAAAATCCACCCACATTGGTGAAATTTAATGCAGTGTAACACACTGTATTAAAAACAAGCAATGAGTTCATTCTGATTCAATGAGGGAGGCAGACAGGATCCTACGATACTAGTATACCATTGTCAGGGACTTCAATACCAGCTTGGGTGTTCCCTAGGAAACGGCAAATTACCCCTCACTCTGCCAACTAGAAAAGAGAATTCAAGTTGATGAATATACTCATAGGTAACATTGGTGTCACAATTTGTAGTCACCAATGCACGTGTTTGCAGACTATCCTACTTGAACCACACAACAATCTAGTGAGGTGGCAGGGTAGATCAGCCTGTTTAATAGACGAGGAAATTGAAAGTCAGAGAAGTTATGTGATATGACCCAGGGAACACAGTTAGTCCAGAACCTAGGTCCCTAGCCTCCTAGCCTCATACCTAGTGTGTGCACCTAGAACCCAGGATAACACCTAGTATTCTAAGACAAACAGGAAAGGCTATCAAGGTGGGAGATGATGTTACTGATGAGACCTCTGTTTTGGTCTTCTTGAAGGAAAGATTTCAGTCAAGAGACAAAGTGCAGCAAAGCGATCAATTAATTGGCCACAGCACACTCAGATGGGATGTTTAGTAAAGCTGGGGCAGTGAAGCAAGGAAGGGCTTAGCATAGAAGTCAAAAGAGAGCCTAGGCTGGGCTGTTTTGACTCTCTGGAAAGTCAGAGAAAAGGGGGTCTTCGAGATAGATTCAGGGAGTTAGACCGTGATGAGCTGCCATAGCCCATTGCTCCCCTGGTTGCAAGTTTCTGTGGGGTTCCTTCACCCCTGCTCAGGGAGAAGAGAGGGAAGGAGAGGGAGGAGGGAAAGGTGTGGGCTTGCTCCCCGTAGGGAGAGCGTGCTGAGTCCTTCATGCTGAAGGTATTTATCTCTCTCTTACAGGTCAGAATCTTAAGGGAGTTTTCAGGGAAGGATCTCAATGGACTGTTTATCAGCTTTCCAGGTGTGTTCTTTTAGGGTTTCGGTCTCCACTGACTGGGGCCAGGACAGAGAGTCATTAGTTAATACAGCTGATCCTGAGGCAGCCATGGTGTCACCTGGTCTAGTTTTGCTGCTTTTCTGGGCCTGGAGCTGAATACAACTGAGGCCTAGATGTTATCTTTAGTTAGGAGAAGTCAGGGGACCTAAGCCATGACTAGCGATATGAAAAGTCATGGGTTTCAAACCACATGACCAGTGCTAGGGGAGCAAAGGTTACCCTGGGGGCGAGGTCTTTGTTTTCCCAGTTTTGCCTCTTGCTGGGCACCCAGGGCTTTCCGCCCTAGTGACCTTCTGTACCTGGCCCATTGTCCTTGCTTTGCTCATGTCTGCCTAACGACCTATTACAATGACAGATACAGCTTTTACTCCAGGGTGAATGCAAGACTGAAAGGTGAGGGGAGGAAGCAATTACTCCACGCAGCTCACATGTCATAATAACTCAGTCTAGTGGAGATCTGTGGAAAGAAGACAGACATGAGGGCTCCCTAAGATCCTTGGCTGCCAACTTGGCTGGTCTGAGTCTCAGAGTTCAAGGGTCTCAGGTCCAGGTCATGAACTTAAAGGAGTGACCACCTTGTCCAGAACCTGCAAGAAATGAACCCCAATGGGTGAGAATACTGATGAGTGGTAAGAAGAGAAATCCCTTAAACTGAGGTAGAGGCCAGGAGAGGCTGAGAAGGGACATGACTCCTTCAGAGGCAGTTTCCACATGTGACACGGGTACTTCTGTTGGAAGAATCTAGGACACCCTTCAAAGCTGATTAGAGGAAAGTGAGTTCTACACCAGAAATTTAAAAATTTCTGTTTGAGCAGCGACCTATGAACCAGGAGGTCATGATTCAATTCCAGGTCAGGGCACATGCCTGGGTTGCAGGCTCGATCCCCGGTGCAGGGCCTGCAGGAGGCAGCTGATCAATGATTCTCTCTTGTTGTTGATGTTTCTATATCTCTCTCCCTCTCTGAAATCAATAAAAATATTCTGTAAAAGAAAAACAAAAAAAACCACACAGCTGCACAACGCATGAGCTGCTCCTTGAAAGCCACCAACTCACATCTCAGAACAGTGGTGGCTCAACCTCAGCTGCACACTGGAATCATCCCAATGCCCAGGCTGAGTCCAAGGCCTATTCAATCAGAATTCTTGCGGGGAGAGGGGAGGGGTTAGGCACCAGCATTTTCTCCAAGTGTATTGGGTATTGAAGGGGACCAAAATTTGGCCACCCCAAAATACGCATTTTGGGATATTGATTTTAAGCTGGTCATTAAGAAACAAAAGACTCAGAAAAAACCTTTGTCCCCTCCCCCTTAAAAAAAAGAATTCAGCCCTGGCCGGTATGGCTCAGTTTGTTGGGTGTCATCCCATGCACCAAAAGGTTGCCACTTTGATTCCTGGGCAGGGCACATGCCCAGGTTGGGGGCTTGATTCCTGGTAGGGAGTATGCAGCAGGCAGTCGATAGATGTTCCCCCTCTCACATCAATGTTTCTGTCCCTCTCCCCTCCTCTCTCTCTAAAATCAATGAAAATAATTTTTAAAGGAATTCAGATAGAAGAACCTGCTTCAGAAAGGGAATCAGCATACTCACTTAGCACATTTCAATTACGTGTGGGCTGGACAAAGAGGATGCTAGCAGACATCTGTGTGCTAGATTCCTCTCTGTGTACCATTATTTCTGGGTGGCCCAACAAGAATTTATTTGCCACATGTTTGCTCTTTTTCATCAGCCTGTGAATTGCCTGCTTTCCCTTTGAAGTCCCAGACCCCTGCCCTCCTTGTCCTCTGTCCAAAATAGCATGTAAACCTCAGCTGCCCAGTGTGTGCTTGAATCTCATACCTTATGACACCCTAGATGAGTATCCATAACAAGTTTTGGACATTTTCTCCTGTTAACCTATCTCGTGTTAATTTGATTATTAGCCCAACTTATAAGGTGGGAGGAAAATTATTTTTTTGTAGCCCCACAGTTTCCATGTACAATCAAGGTTGAGAATCATTACTCTCCGATGGGTTGGGAATCTTTGTGTTTAACGAATGCTTCCCAAGTGATTCTAATGAACCCCAAATCCACCTCACTCTGTTGAAAGGTGTTTGGGAAACTTTGCTAACGGTAACTTTCTCTAAAGCAGCAAGGGTAGTCTACCAAACCAGCAAGGGGGAATAGTGAGGGGTAGGTCCTGGGGCCATGGAGATACTAACAAGGTAACAAAAGTCACTCTCAGCGATTCTCTTCTGGCACTGTGGCCAAGTTAAGGGACTTTCAACAAGGACCTGAGGAAAAGTTACAGAGCTCAAGCCACTACAGTAGCAGAGCCAGCCTCCTCCCTGAGAGCTGGGAATTAACACTGCTCTTCAGACTCCTTGAGGATGCAAACCACTTACAGTCTATTCCTGGTGCTAACAAGAAACAACAGACCCAAAATGGAGTCACTCTGGCTAAGCCCCCAGCACGACTTCACACCTGACCTAACTGCTGCTCCAGCCTCTCCCAGGAGTGGAATTTTAAACCAGTCTGTCTGGAATTTCCCGGTCAGCATTACTCAGGTAACCTGACTAATAAGACCCCCTGCCTTCTCCTAAGCCTTAGGACCTAAGGGATGATGACTTGGCCTGAAATAATCCACTCTTAACTTTCTTGCCCCACCCTCTTTCTGCCCATCCGTGTGTGTGTGTGTGTGTGTGTGTGTGTGTGTTTGGCAATTTCTCAGAGTGCCGTTTTTTACCATCCATTTTGCACAGCTCCTCAGAGTGCCCTTCTATTGCTGCTAGATTCATGAGTCACTCAATGGAGCCAAGCAGATCTTCACATTTACTTGGTTTCATGTTGTTCTTTAACACTAGACTCCATTAATACTTGAAATCAGTCTCTGGCAGCAGCCTGTAAAGTCGGGGAGCAGGTGGGGTGGGGGGAAATCTGACTCTACTTCCCAGCTATGTGATGCTGTGCAAGTGACCGAACTTCTCTGAGCAGCTGTTTCTTCAGCTGCCATGTGGGGATGATAATAGTATTTGTCTTAGTGTAGTTGTGAGGACCAAATGAGGTAATTAATACGTGAAGAGCACTTGGAACAATACTTGGCACGCCATAAGTGCCCTATAAAGATTAGTTATTAATCACACACACACACACACACACACACACACACACACACACCTGACTGCGTGCCAGGCACTATTTTAGGTACTTTCCATGCACCTTGTGAGTGGGAGGCTGGCACCCAGGAACTCCGGGCCCCTCCCTGAAGCCCTTGGACAGGTCACTTCCCTCCCTGGGCCAGATGCACCAAGCAAGAGCTCTGCACGGTCTCTGGAAACCTGAACACTGCACGGTTTGAGCCAAGTCCTCTCCGGGCACCTTCTTCAACCTGCATTTAGGACGCTGAGGTTCCTGTTCCTTCGGATTTACTCTGAGAAGAGGCGAAAACACCCCGCCACACCCAGAAAACAGAGCAGGCTCTCTCCCAGTGGCTTGGCAGGGGCATGCTTCCCTGGGCGCCACCGCAGCCCAGCCCTGGATCCCAGCCCAGGCCCAGCGGGGTCCTGAGCCGGTTCTGGAGAGATGCAATTCCCCAAGGGAGGGTGGGGGACCCCGCCCGGCCCCCGCCCGCAGGGAGTGCCACCCGGGCCCAGCCCAGAGCCTGCCCGCGGGCCGCCTGGCTACACACACACACACGCACACGCACACGCACACGGGCACACACTGCCCTCTGATCTCGCCCAGAGGGACCTCGGTCTCCTCCAGGAAAGGGAGCCACCGGCCGCTCCGAGCGCCGCGTCAGGGAGGCCGAGCCCGGGTACCGGGAAAGCCCGCGGCCCTGAACCCGGGCGACCGTGAGGCCCCGAGGGGCCGGGCCGAGGACGCTCCGCAGGGTCAGCTGTGGGCGGGCGCCCGGTGCCGCCGCAGGGGGAGCGAGCGACGTCGGGCGCAGGAAGCGGACCAGGGCTGACTCACCCTCCCACCAACTCAGTGAGTCACCCGAGCAGCTCGGACCCACAAAGTGGCCACTGTCCCGCCCGTCCCGCCCGGGCCGTTCCGCGGCGCCCCCTCGCGCCCACCTGGAAGCGCAGCCGGGCGCCCCTGCCCCGCTGCCCCTGTCGGGTTCGCCCCGTCCCGCACCCTCTTGGCTTCCAACGCCTCTGCACTCAGACCCCCCCTCTCTGCTCTTTACGGGCCTCGGAGCCGGGCAAGATGCCAACCGTGAAGGAACCTAGGGGAAGACTACCTGGAGTTCCCTGTGGAACTCTTTCATTTCCTTGTAGATATGAGCATCTTTTAAAACATGAGTTTCCTGGCCTTCTCCTGGGGACCCCAACCCAAGGCCAGTTTGAAGCTGGACACTGGTGAAGCCTACCCGCCCACGCCAGCCTCCAAGAGGAAAGGAAATACCCCTTAGCTCCCCTGGGGTCAATCATGGACCTAACCTGCTACCTCTGTCCCCACCTGGGACGTGGGTTCTCCACCCCATTCCCAGTGTTAAGCAAGTATTTCCATACACTAGACCCTCAACAAACACGTCCTAAATGAGCCCTGGCTGCCTGGCTCAGTTGTTGAGTGTCCTCCCGGGCACCGAAAGGTCGAAGATCTGATTCCTGGGTCAGGGCACATGCCCAGGTTTCCCACTCGATCCCCAATAGTGGGGTACAGGAGGCAGCTCTCTCATCTATCTCCATCCTCTCTCTCTAAAATCAATAAAACCTTTTTTATGAACTAAGTGAAAGAATAGATGCGGGACTTTGGAGCACAGGTGGGCAGCAGAATGAATGGTGGATCCCATCCTGTCCGCCTCCAGGTACACCTACACCTAGAAATCTCACAAAACCTGCTCATCAAGGGAGTTAGTCTTCTTCCACCTCCTTCACCCACAAGGAGCTAAGAGTGATCACCCACCTGCTCAACATGCCAGTTCCTGGTGGATTCCATGCCTGGCACCCAGCAGCCTGACTCCCAGTGCTCGGTCTGGCACAACTACCCATATCCCCTGCCTGGTGGAGCCTGGTCCTGAGACAGCAGGAATTCACTGGAGATAGCAGGGGACTAACAATGGTGGCCAACATTTACCCAGTGCCATGTGCCAGTCACATACTGTATAAGCTGCTTATACATATTGTTTTATTTAATATTCACAACCACCTTAGGTAAGTGCTATTATGTATCCACACTTAGAAAAGGAAATAAAAGCTTAAGTATGACCTAAGGACATTTGTAGAGTGCCAGGGTTCTTGTCCCAGCATCAAGAAGGGTTCAGGGATCTGGAAAAGGCCATGTGTAGATGACATAGGAATCCAAAGACTAATACAGAGTCCGGAGATGAGATATAATTTTGAAAGTGGGTCAGAGGAGCTTAGCTAAAGGAGCTAAGTTCTAAGGTCTTAAAGTCTTAGGCCTTAGGTTCTCCTGTCTCCAGGACCCCACGCTTTTTATTAACACAACTTGTCCTGAGGCGGCAGAGATATACACTTCAAAGGCTCAGGGTTTGTCCAGAGTCCATTGTCAGAATGGGGGAATTAGCCTACGCTGTTCAGGTGTTTGGCCAGTAGGAGGCAATAACATGTAGATTAAGGTGCCCTTTAACTGTCTGGCAGTCACAATCAATTTAATGTATCCTATTCAGGTTTGGGAAAATGCCCTCAGCCATTCCCAGATGCAGCCCTGCTGTCATGATGGAATTGGTCTCCGGCAGTAGAGCACTTAATGATTTAGGCAACACGTACATTTAATTCCACAACAATTCGGGGAATGCCGGACTTCCCCCCCTTTACAGATCAACTAACCGGAAAGGTAAATGATTTGTTCAAGGTCACACGGCTTAGGCCTCACACAGCCAATCCTCAGGTTCTTTCCATTTCCCTCCATTGTCATCCCCACATCTCCCTGCCCCAAGCAACGAACGTGACTCAACTCACTTCTCATCCAGATTCCAGGAGCCATGAGTAATTTAATCTGCTGGTAGTTTATGCATTTAGAACAAACCTAAACAAATCCCCCTGCTAGGCAACCAGCTCCTCAGGACAGGGATTTTTATTTTTATTTTTAAGAGAGAGAAAGGAAGGGAGCGAGTGAGAGAAAAAAAACATCAATTACTTATTGATGCATTCATTAGTTGATTCTTGTATGTGTCCTGACTGGGGATCAGACAAACAACCTTGGTGCATCCGAGTGATGCTCTGATCAGCTGAGCTACACGGCCAGGGCAGGACAGGGGTTTCTTTTTCTGTGTTTTGTTCACTGATGTCTCTCCAATGCCTAGAAGACTGAGTCTCTACATATCTTGGGGCTCAATAAATTGGTGTTGAATGAATGAAACTCTACACCAAAAGAGACCAGGCCACCCCATCATACCTCAAACAGATTGGAAGGTAGGGAACTAAAGGGTTGGGGAAGGGGCCACTTTTGCTCCTAAACCTTTCCAGGAAGGAAAGCTGCCCCCTAAGGCTGCGGTAACTGCCAGTCTTTCTCACATGATGTTTCTCTCTCATTCTCACTCCATCACTTCTACTCTTTCTAAACATCAATGGGAAAATACCATCAGAAGAAAATTAATGACAAGGAATACATTTTTAAAAGACAAGTGAAAGCAGAGTCTTGAAGAGATATTTGTACACTCCTGTTCAGGGCATCATTAGTCACAATAGCCAAAAGGTAGAAGCAACCCAAGTATCTATCGACAGATGATTGCATAAACAAAATGTGGTGTATATACACAATGGAATATTATTCTGCCCTGAAAAGGAAGGGAATTCTGACACATGCTAGAACATGAATGAACCTTGGGGACATTATGCTAAATGAAATGAGTCAGTCAGTCACACACACACACACACACACACACACACAGCCTGTGTAATTCCACTTATGTAAGTATCTTGAGTAGTCAAATTTATAGAGACAGAATAGTGGTTGCCAGGGCCTGGATGGGAGACGGTGGAAAATTGTTGTTTAGTGAGTAGAACATTTTAGTTTTGCAAAATGAAAGAATTCTGGAAATGTATTGCACAACAATATGAATGTACTGAACACTACGGACCTATAAACTGAAAAAAAATCAAGATAGTAAATTTGATATTTTGTGATTTTTTTGCAATTAAAAATAAAATGGAAAAACATAAATTAACTTAAGCTTCCCCCTGCTTTAAGCTCTATGATGGCTTCCCATTCCTCTGAAAATGAAATCTGAATTTCTTACCTGGTCTAGAAACCCTGCTGACTTCCATTTCCCTGTCACTCTCACCCTTGCTCATGGTGCCCTGCTCAGCCACTCTGGCTGCCTCTGAGATGTTTACCCAGGTGCTATCTTCACATCTTCCTACTGAGGGCTCCTTCATTCTTTACCCTGGCCTAACACCCTATTCCCTCAGATAGGCCTTTCCTTGCCAACCTATCTGTAGATTTCCCCATTATGTTGTTATCCTCTGTTTATTTCCCGCAGGGCACTTTTCACAATTTGCAATTGCATACTTATTTGTTTACTGTCTGTGTCCCATTAACATGACCACCACAGCCACCACCTCCACATGCTAAGCTCCAAGAAGGCAGGAAACAAAGTTGTGTGTTCTCCTCACGTGGCTGGACCCACTCAGCCTTTCGTACATCTTTGCTAAGGAGTGAATGAGTCTCTCGCTTTTTTCTCTGTGTAGTAACAGAGCAGTGAGGGTCCGCCATTCCTGGATCTAAATCCCAGCCTCTTAGTAGCTGTGTGACCTGGGACAAAGCCCTGGAACTTCAGGCTCAAAGGGAATGGAATATCTTGCAAGGTAGGTTGGGGAATTATTATGTGAAATAACATATAAAGTGCTCGCCACTGGTAGAGAGATGTCAGCAGCTTAGTACCTAACAGCACTATGTTCTACACCTTCAAGGGGATTCTACACGTCAGGGGATACTATTGCTTTGGAGGATGGGGAGGTCACAAATCACTTAGAAAGTTTGATTTAAAATATAAAACCTTTTTCTAGATAGAAAAATGCAGCTAGTGTTCACTGACCATCAGAAATCTGTCCATAGTATCAAGTTAAGAATCCTGAGGATAGCAGAGAAAAACAAAATTACAATGATGGAAGACCTGAGGGTTGAGTAATGTTCAAGAATGCCTGGAGGAAAGTAAGAACTCTAACTAGACCCACTGGTCCTAAGCAGGCATCCTCAGTTCTACAATGCCCCCTGCTGGTGGGCAGTACCTATCGCGTAGGACTCCCAGGCGAGAGGAGGAAATGATTCTTTAGGAATTGCTGCAGGGTCCACTCTAAGTTTCCCCCTCAACACTTCCGATGGCCTCTGTCCACCTACCTGTCTTTAAACATCTTCTCCAATGCCCACATCTTAGGCATTTAGACTCTCTTGGAGCAGTGAAATGCTTCCAAGGACAGTTTTATCACTAGGTCCTCGGGTAAGACTGGTAGTTTCAGGGGAAAAAGTGATCGAAGATTTTGTGTGGATTTGAAATATGGTGTTGTTTATGGCTGTCACAAATATCTCATTATGTTAATAATTATTGCATTGTCAATAATTATTACAATCTTAGAGATTTCAGAACTGCTTTAATCACAGGGGGCATTTACCTTCACTAATTTTATTTTCCTATCATATGCATATTTTTGTTTATATTTTTAAATGTGCTTTATGTGTCACCAAGTCACAAAAAATCATTAGTGGCTTAAATGTGCTTTATTGACTCAAGTAGCAAGGAAGATAATAGTGTAGATCTGACAACTCAAAACAACGTCATCCATAAACAGTGAACAGAATTTCAGTGGGAATATAATTAATATGTCTGTATGTGCTGGGACAAAGGAAAATGTAAGACTGATCTTTTTGCACAAGAGCAAAAAGAAGCTGCAGCCTTCACAATGTGGAACAGTTGGTTGAGCATCTTCCCATGCACCAGCAGGGGGCAGACAGGAGGCAGCTCATCCATGTTTCTCAAACTGATGTTTCTTTCTCTCCCTCTTCCTTCTTCCTCTCTCTCTAAAGTCAATAAAAACGTTTTTGTTT
The DNA here is from genome assembly GCA_004026665.1 of Murina feae. Lineage (NCBI taxonomy): Eukaryota > Metazoa > Chordata > Mammalia > Chiroptera > Vespertilionidae > Murina > Murina feae. The sequence goes on from PVJC01000493.1 coordinate 18,641, forward strand.
TTACTTTTTAAGAAGAAGCCTGGATCTCTAATCAGTTTGGCTCAGTGGATAGAGCGTAGGTCTGCGGACTGAAAGGCCCCAGGTTTGATTCCGGTCAATGGCATGTACCTTGGTTGTGGGCACATCCCCAGTTAAGAGGTGTGCAGGAAGCTGATTGGTGTTTCTCTCTGATCGATGTTTCTAAATCTCTATCCCTCTCCCTTACTCTCTGTAAACAATTTTTTTTTTTTTTTAAAGAAGAAGCCTGGAGAGTATTATGCTAAGCAAAATAAGCCAATCAGAAAAAGATGAGTATCTCATGATTTCACTCATATGTGGAATCTAATTAACAAAATTAAACTATTAAACAAAATAGATCCAGAGACATAGAAGCACGGAATAGACTGTTGAATCTCAGAGGGAAGGTAGGGGTGGGTAGGGATCCCGGGGAGGGGGTGGGGAGAGATCAACCAAAGAACTTGTATGCATATATGCATACATAACCCATGGACAAAGATGATAGGATGGTGAAGGCCTGGAGGGGTGGGAGAGCAGGCTATAAGGGGCCACTGAGGTGCTTGGCCAGCCTGGGTGAGGGGCTGAGGGCTATTTTCAGGCTGGCCACATCTCCTTCAAGGTGGAGGTCCCCGCTGGGATGCCTGGCCAGCCTGGGTGAGGGGCTTGTGGCTGTTTTCAGGCTGGCCACACCCAAGGGCATGAAGCAGGTATCTGGGATTTATTTATCTTCTATAATTGAAACTTTGTAGCCTTGAGCGGAGCTCAGGGCCAGCCAGGCAGGCAGGAAGCTTGGTTTCCTCTATCACTGGGGCAACCCAAGCCTCCTGCTCACTCCAACTCCATGGCCACTACCATCTTTGTGACGGAGTGAGGGAGTGATGGAGTGAGGGGGTGATGGTTAATTTGCATATTACTCTTTTATTAGATAGGATAGATTATCAGCACAGCCTCTTTGGTAAAAATGTCAACTCCCTGCCTTCTTGCTCCCAAAACCAGTGTCCAGCTGCACTGATTCTAGTGCGTCTTTTTCATTCACAAAAGAATCTCCAGTAACACAAATGTTTTCCCCAATTGTAGGGAATTATAGAGAGAGGGAAACAAAGAGTCAACGACTTCTTTGCCATCATGTATACTTTCCCCTTCTAAAAGCTACTACACAGTCTGTCAGTCAGGATTTTAGCCAACCGTAATGAGAACTGAACGCTACAGGCACACACAATGGTGACTGCTCTTCACGTTGTTTGCTGTGTTTGTGTGACATCCAGCAGTGGCACTTGATAAAACTGCTTCCTCCCTAAGTGTTTGTGACACGGACTCACAGCTGGCCTACCCAGCTTCTCTGTTATTGTGCAAATGTCTTGTACCTGTATTTGTTGTGAGGAGTGTGTCCAACTTTAAGTGCTGTGCTATATGCTTGGTGCCTTTCTCTGTCTTTAACACAAAATTAAATTTTTATCCTGGAAAATTTTATTTGCTGTTTATTCTAGAAAAATTCAGTAGGCTGTAACCAATATGGAAGCTTTGATGAATTTGAGCCATATTTTGACCTTATGTGCACTGGGCCTCTAGTATGTATATAAAAGCCTAAGCAAACGAATGACTGAACGACCGGAAGACCAGTCGATCGGTCTCTATGACACACACTGACCACCAGGAGGAAGACACTCAATGCAGGAGCTGCCCCCTGGTGGTCAGTGTGCTCCAACAATGGGAGCACCACTCAGCTGACCAACGGGTGCCAGAAGCCAGGCTTGTGACTGGCAAGAGCACTGCAGCTGTGTAAGCCTTTCCCACCTCCATGGCAGTGCTACCAAGTAGCAGCAAGTGCAGAGGGGCTGAGATGAGTGGGAGTGGTGCTGCACCTGGCCCGGGCTCGGGCTTCTCCCCAGCCATCTACCACTTCGTGCATTGGTATATCCCTGTGGTGATCGGGCCAAAACCGGCAGTTCAACATCCCCCGAGGGATCCCGGATTTCAAGAGGGCACAGGCCAGGCTGAAGGACCCCACTGGAGCACGAATCCGTACACCAGGCCTCTAAAAGTAATAATAATGCCCATTTCATACATTTGTGGTAAAGATTAGTGAAGAAATTGTCCTGACCTGTTTGGCTCAGTGGATAGAGCATCGGCCTGTGGACTGAAAGGTCCCAAGTTCGATTCCGCAGGCACATCCCCAGTAGGGAGCGTGCAGGAGGCAGCTGATTGATGTTTATAACTCTCTATCACTCTCCCTTCCTCTCTGTAAAAAAATCAATAAAATATATTTTTTAAAAAATCAGTGAAGAAATAGATGCAACATTCTTAGGACAATGTCTGGCATAAAGTACTCAAAGTTACCTGTTATTGTTACCATCACATCAATGCCAGTTTAACACTGTTTAATTCACAGAGAACCACCGACAGCCCTCAAAATGCCTCCTAAGCCCAATTCAGAGTTGCAGGAAATCAAACACATTGTCATCATGATTCAAACTGCAGTCACTAAGGATACATTCTTTTCAACATGTTCATGCAGAAATGGGCAGTGAGTACAAGAAACTATTTCCTCCTCCCCACCCCTAGAAAATCTGCTGACTCCAGAGGGCAAAGGTGCTCACATAAATTCTGTTTTGCTTTAACATTTTTATTGAGATAGAATTTACATACATAAAATTCACTATTTTAAAGTGTACCCTTCAGCGGTTTTTAATTTTTTCACTATGTTGTGTAACCATCATCACTATCTAATTTCAGAACATTTTTATCACCCCAAAAAGAAACTTTGTACTTATTAGAAAATTATTCCAAATTTTCTCTCTCCCCAATCCCCTGGCAACTGCTACGCTGATTTCGGTCTCTATAGATTTGCCTGTTCTAGACATTTTATAACAGTGGGATCGTATAATAGGTGGCCTTTTGTAGCTGGCTTCTTTCACTTAGTACAATATTTTCAAGGTTTATCCATGTTGTATCCTGTATCAGTTTTTCATTCTTCTTTATGACAGAACTAGGGGCCCGGTGCACAAAAATTTGTGCACTGGGGCAGTGGGGGGGGGGGGTTGTTTACTCAGCCCGGCTTTTGCCCTCTCACAGTTTGGGACCCCTCTGGGGATATCCACCTGCTGGTGTGCCTGGCCAGCCTGGGTAAGGGGCCAATGTCTGTTTGCAGGCTGGTCAAGCTCCCCAGTGGAGACCCTCACCCCAGGGGGTGTGGCAAGCCTGGGTGATGGGCTAAGGGCATTTTCAGCTGGCCACAGCTCCCACTGACCCTCCGGGCCATCCACCTGGGAAGCGATGGGATGGCGCTGGCCACCCAATAGGCTTCCCAGGAGGGAGCCTTAGGGTCCCCCGGCTAGTCCCATCCCCCCATCCCCCAGGCTTCTCCGCCTGGGAGGCCTATCAAGTGGCGCTGGCCACCCCATCGGCTTCCCAGGAGGGGGCTACGGGGTCCCGCCGGCTCATCCCCGACCCCCGGAAGGCTTCTCCACCTGGGAGGCCAATCGGGTGGCACTGGCCACCCCATCAGCCTCCCAGGAGGGGGCTGCGGGGTCCCACCGGCTAGTCCCCACCCCACCCCCGGAAGGCTTCTCCGCCTGGGAGGCCGATGGGATGGCGCTGGCCACCTGATCAGCCTCCTCCGTGGGGTCCCGCTGGCTCGTCCCCGCCCCCCGGGAAGGCTTCTCTGCCTGGCCACCCCATTGGCCTCCCAGGAGGGGGTAGCGGGGTCCCGCTGGCTTGTCCTCGCCCCCCGGGAAGGCTTCTCCACCTGGGAAGGCATCTGCCAGCCCAGGGCGCCAGATGCCTTCCCAGGACGGAGGCTCCCAAGATGGCAGAGGCAGCAGCCGCACACCGGAGCTGCGGCTTCCGCCATCTTGGCTAGGTTAATTTGCATACAGCCACTCTGATTGGCTGGTGGGCGTGGCTTAGGCTGTCCTGAAGAAACAGTTAATTTTAATATTATGCTTTTATTAGTTAAGATACTATTCCATTATGTGGATTTACTGTATTTTGTTTATTCATTACTTGGTGGAGATTTGGGTTGTTTCTACTTTTGGCTATTGCGAATAAGGCTGCTATGGACATTCATGTGCAAGTTATTATGTGAACATATGTTTTCAATGTTCTCAAATATTTTCTCTTAATCTTCTGAGGAACTGTCAAGCTATTTTCCACAGCAACTGGACCATTTTACATTTCAACCAGCAATGTGTGAGAGTTTCAACTTCTCTACATTCTCACCAACATTTATTTTCCTGTTTAAATTATTATAGCTATCTTCGTGGGTGTGAAGTGATATTCCATTATGGTTTTCATTTGCATTTTCCTAATAACTAAGTGGTGCTGAGCTTCTTTTCGTGTATTTATTGACCATTTGTATGTCTTCTTTGAAGAAATGTCTATTTGAATCCTTTGCCCATTTTTGAATTGATGTCTTTTTATGGTTGTTATGGACAATTCTCTATATATTCTGGATACCAGAACCTTATTAGATATATGATTTGTAAATATTTTCTCCCATTCTGTGGGTTGTCTTTTCACTTTCTTGTTAGTGTCGTTCAACCCATGAAGTCTGACATGGAGAAATATTTTTTTTTCTTTGATTGTTTGTGCTTTTGGTGTCATATCTAAGAAACCACTGCCTAATCCAAGATCATGCAGATTTTCACCTGTGTTTCTTCTTAAAAGTTTTACTTTTAGCTCTTACATAAAGGTCTTTTATCTATTTTTAAGTTTTGTATATGATATGAAGAGTCCAAATTCATTCTTTTATATGTGGATATCCAATTGTCCCATCATCATTTGTTGAAAAAGCTGTTCCCTCCCTATTGAATGTTCTTGTCAAATATTAATTGACTCTATATATGGGTTTATTTCTGAACTCTCAAATCTATTCTACTTATCTGTCTGTCTTTATGCCAGTAACACACTGTCTTGATTACTGTAGTTTGTAGTGAGTTTTTATATTGGGAAGTATTAGCCTTCCAGCTTTGTTGTTTGTTTGTTTGTGTGTGTGTGTGTGTGTGTGTTTTCAGGATTATTTTGGTTACTTTTGGTTTCTTTTCATTCTATACGAAATTTAGGATGTTTGTCCCTTTATAAAATACTAGAGGCCCAATGCATGAAATTCATGCACTAGGCCTGGCCAGGGATCAGGGCCTTCCTTCATGCCTCACTGCCCCCTGGTGGTCAGTGTACATCATAGCAAGTGATTGAACTCCCAGTCTTCCAGTAGAACCCCTGAGGGGACACTTTGCATATTAGTCTTTTTTATATATAGATAAAAGCAGTTTTGATAGAGATTGAATTGAATCTGTAGGCCAATTTGATGACTATTGCCATCTTAAGAATATTGTTTTCTAGACAGTGAACACAGATGTCCTTAGACTTATTTAAGCCTTGTTTAATTTTTTTCACCTATGTTTTACAGTGTATAAGTCTTGTACTTATTGGTTAAATTTATCCCTAAGTATTTTATTTATTTTTATATTATTATAAATAGAATTGTTTTCCTTTTTCACTTTCAAATTATTGAGTGCTGATGTATAGAATTGCAACTGAGACCTGGCCAAGTGACTCAGTTGGTTGAGCATTGTCCTGTACATCAAAAGGTGGCAGGTTTTCATACACAAAAATAAACTCAAAATGGATAAAGGACTTAAATGTAAAATGGGAAACTATAAAAATACTAGAGAAATACAAAAGCAACAAAATCTCATACATATGCCAAAGCGGTTTCTTCACCTTCACAGCCCCTAGGGCATTGGAAACTAAAGAGAAAATAAACAAATGGGACTTTATCAAAATAAAAAGCTTCTGCCCAGCAAAAGAAACCATCAGCAAAACAACAAGAAAACCCACTGCATGA